>CAKNXH010052870.1:5324-18973 GCA_932178445.1 Andricus quercusramuli
ATTTACAAAAATTAATTATTTAAATTCAGACCTAATTAAAAATTCATGTCATGATAGATGCGTTCATTTCTCGACCCATTCTAGTAATTATATGTCAAACAAATAAAAATTTTTTTTTATGTTTGAAATTGCATCATGAATAATAACAAACAATTCTTTTATTTATGAAAAAATGCAAATGTCAATGCAAAACAATTCAGTTTTGTAATCTTTTAATGAATCCGTTTGTTATGACAGAGTAAACGAACTTCCTTATCATGAAAACAAATCCGATAGTGTCATCCCCATATTCAGGTATCAGAAATGTACTCGAAATTATGAAACTTGGTATTATTCTCTCTTACAGAGTATAAACTATAGAAAGTTTGTTGATAAATTATTTATTGAATTTTGCAATAAACAATTAAATTAAAAAGAAATTAAAACATGGAAATTAAATTATTAACTTTTTTTATTCCATTATTTTTTTTTATTTTATTCAAGCCTAGTCGATATTTCTATACGAAATTCTAAAATTCTTATCAACAGTCGATTGTGCTATACGAAAATAATTTAGCTGGATTTTCCTTTCTACCCGGATTTTCTCCCAGAAAATGAGAGCTTTATGAAAATACGATGAAGAATTTGTGAGTCAGGAAATTTTCTCAGAAGGATCTGAAGGAAATTTCCTTGAGGATTCATCTGATAAATTATCTTATAATGGAAATCTTTGTTTCTTAGATAATTATTATATTTCAATTTTGCAATATTTGAAGGTTGCAATTTTCATTGTGTAGTCAACAATTGAGAAATTGGAAGAACTGAAAAAGAATGGAACCAAAAAATTAAAAGAGAAATTAAAAAAAATGAAGCACCCTCCCTGTTTAAAAAAAACGTCACCTTTCTCTCGTTATTTTGCTTAAATGCGAACTGCATTAATAAAAACCAATAATAAAAAATAACTTTTTTAGGCTGAAAAGTCTACTATTATATTTTTTTTGCAATTCATCTCGTTTGGTTAAAAATGATACTATTTGGTTGAAAATGCAACTATTTTGTTGAAAATTCATTGAGTGAAATTTGAAATTGGTTAAAAATGAATTTTTTTGTTTGAAAATTCAACTATTTCATTTAAAAAAATTTATGTTCTTGGTTCAAAAATCAGCTTTTGGGTAGAATGTTGAACGTATTTGTTGAAAATTCATTTTTCTTGATAAGATTGAAAATTTAACTACTTTGTTGACAATCCGTCTTTTTGGGCAGAAAATCAACTATTTGGTTGAAGATTGAACTATTTTTATGAAAATTACATTTGTTGTTCAAAAAACATATTTTCGAGTATGAAAATTCAACTACTTGATTGAAAGTTGAACTACATTGTTAAAAATGCATTTTTTAGATTCATCTCTTTGGTTGAAAATGTAACTTCCTTCATTCTAAACTCGCATTTTTTTTGTTAAAAATTATTTTTTTATCTGAAAATTTAATTATTTCATTTTTGGTTGTCGTATTTTTTGTTTGAAAATTCGTCTTTTGGTAGAAAAATTCAACTGTTTTTGTAAAAGACGAATTTTCAACTAAAAAAAAATACAACAAAGAATGTAAAAGTAAAATTTTTAGTAGAAAAATTAATTTTTAAGCAAAAAGAACAAGAGTTTTCAAGAAAATAGTTGTATTTCCAACCAAAAAAAATGAATTTTTAGCTAAAAATTACAATAAACGAATTTTCAAAAAATTGGTCAACTTTTTCGACAACAAATTAACAAATTTTGGCGAGACAATTTTTTTTATTGAAAATTCGTTTTTTTGGATCGAAAATTTCACTTTTTTCTAACAAATATGTCTGTTCAGCTTAAAAATTAGACTGTTTTTAAAAAAGACCAATTTTCTACTAAAAACTATTAAAATTTTTACAAAAAATGGAAAAGTTAAATTTTCAGTTAAAAAAATGAATTTTCAAGCGGAGAAAAAAGAATTAAAAAAATAGTTGAATTTTCAACCAAAAGAGATCATTTTCCATCAAAAAAGATTACTTTTAAACCAAACAGTTGTATTTTTTAACAAAAAAATGTAATTTAACCAAAAGAGTTGAATTTTCAGCCAAGAAAGATTTTTCAGTCAAGAAAGAGATTTTTAGAAAAAAAGTTAAATTTTTAACTCAAAAAAATTTTCAAAAAAGAAATTTTTTCCATTCCAACAAAATTGTTGAATTTTCAAGCCAAAAAGACGAATTTTAACAAAATGCATAAATTGTCAACAGTTTCCTACAAAAAATAGAATAGTTGAATTTTCAGTTCAAAAAATTATTTCTCGGCAAAAGAAATGACTTTTCAAGAAAATAGTTAATTTAAAAAAAATTAACAAATTCAACAGTTTTTGGTTGAATTTTAATCCTTTTTGTTTGAAAATTCCAACAAGTTGAAAATTCAACTATTCAGATAATTTCATCTTTTTTGGTTAAAAGGTCAACTATTTTATTAAAAATTAGTCTCCTTTGCTTGAAAATACAACTTTTTGGTCGTTAGTACAACTGTCTACTTAAAAAAAAAATTGTGTTGAAACTTCGTTTTTTAAATTAAAAATTCTTTTCTTTTGGTTGAAAATTAAACTATTTTTTCGAAAATGAAATATATTTCGGTATTCACATTAATTTTATTTAAAAGAATTTATTCGCCTATCATTCCGGGGGGGTTCAAAAAAACTCTAAAAAATTCAAGACCAAAAAGGTACTTTTTTATAAATAAATAATAATAAAAATTAATTGGTAAATTAATTAATTTTAGATTAAAAAAACGGTGCAGCTTTATTTTTTTTTTCATTAAAAGCCCTACTCCTGATATTATTTACCAATTGGATTTTCTTAATCTCAATTTATTTTCAAACCACCCTTTTTTTAATTTTGGTGTGAATTTCGCCACCTTAACTCTGATAAAAGAAACAAAAAGAAAAAAAAATTCAAAAGAAAATTTCTTAACAGATAATAAATATAAATTCCAATCTTTCCAATAAAAGAAAGAAATTATTTTTTCTTCCAAAATGAAAGTTCTAGAAAGCCTTAAATATATACTCTCATATCAACCCCTGAAACTGAACCCCAGGATAAAATTGCGTCACTCGCAATTTCTATTGTAATTTTTAACAATACGTCATGTTCCTTCTGGAAATCCCGATCTAGATTCACCAAAATGACTCATTCTTTCTTTTTTAAATTCAAATTTTATAGGAAATATAAATAAATAAATAATAATATTTATTAAACAGTATATAATTTTAATATTTATAATTATAAAATTTCAAATTTAAATAGTTTAAAGTACATTTTAAAAAAACGTTTATTAAAAACAATTACTCAAGAATGCAATTTTTCAATTATACCAAAATTCAAAAAGATCATTTTCAAAATTAAAAATTTTTTTAAATTTACACGTATTGAAGAATGAATCAAAAAATTGGAAATTTTTCAAAATTATATCATTTATAAAAATATTAATTTGGAAGCTTTAAAAATTGACCGATTTACATTTCTTCTACACTGAACACTTTTTTAAAATTAGAAGTTAAATTATTTTTCTGTTAAGTTGTTTCAAATTATTAATTGTTCAATTGTTATTTATACATTAAAATTTGACCTTCCTTTTGGCATTTTTAGAAATCTTTTTAAATCTTTTTAGTTATTCTCTCAAAATTAATTTTTCAAAATTAAAAATCATTGTACATTTTTCCATGGATCTTGAAACAAAATTTAATCTTGAAACCTTTCAAAATCCTTACAAAGCTTCCAAATTTTATTTCAAAATCTTCAAATTTTTTTTTTTAATTTACAAATTTTAAATTAATTTAAAAATCTTTTCAAGTTGTAAATTATTTTTTAATCTTTTTAAAACATCTAAATGTTTCTTATACTTATTCGTCATTTTTCTAAATTAATCAATGTTTGATTGTTGTTTATAAATCAAACCTCAACTGTAAAATTTAATTGTAACATTTAAAGTTCAAATTTAGTATCCTGAAATTTTAAGATTCAAGGCTTTCTATTTCCAATAATTAAGTTTTGAATTCTTTAGTTTTTAATATTTGATTAATAATTGCTCATTTTAAATGGAATGTCAAATATTGATAAATATATTTTTTAATAATCTAAAACTAAAACAATATTTTAATAGAATTTCAAATTGAATAAAAGGGTTTAATTATGAATCTATTATGTAATTGGGAATTATTAAAAACATAAAAGTAGTTTATAAAGTTTGAATCGGACGTTTACATTTGTTCAACTACTAAGGCTTTCGAAATAAAACAGTTTCATTTTCAACTTTAAAATCGGTAAATTGTTTAATTTTAAACAAATTTAGAATCGTCTTCTAAAATTAATTATTGTTTAATTCTTAATACAAAAGTTATGTTTGAAATTATTAATTAATTTATATTCAACCTGAAACAATGTTTATCAAAAATTTTCAATTTTAAAGGCATTATACTTTTAATACGAATCGAACCTTTTTAGATAGATTTTTCTTTTCAAACATTTTTAAAACACCTGCTTAAGTTTTAAAGACAACTTTGAAAAATTTGTTTGAAAACATTTTTTTGAAAATAAGTTCGAAACGATTTCGGAAAACAAGTTCGAAAAAAAATGTAAACAAGCATCCGAAAGAAAGAAGGACCAACATCTGCAACATCTTCCGTTAGAAAGAGACATAAGTATTTTGGGAATAGCTAGCAGTTAGAAATGGACACTAAATTTTAAAGACAAGTTTGAAACAAATTTTTTAAAATAAATTCAAAACAATTTTTGAAAAAATGTTTGAAAAAAAATGAAAAAAGATGAAACAAGGATTCGAAAGAAAGAAGGACCAACAATAGCAACATCTCCCGGAATAAAGAAGTTTTTTGGGAACCAATAGCAGTTAGAGATGGAAAATAAATTTTAAAGACAAGTTTGAAACCAATTTTGCGAAAACAAGTTTGAAATAATTTGCTAGAACAAGCTTGAAACATTTAAAAAGAAATGAAACAAGCATTCGAAAGAAAGAAGGACCAACAATAGCAATATCTTCCCGAAGAAAGAAGTGTTTTTGGAACCACTAGCAGTTGGAAATAAAAACTAAATTTTGAAGACAAGTTTGAACAAATTTTTTAAAACAAGTTTGAACAAATTTTTTAAAATAAGTTCGAAACAATTATTGAGAACAAGTTCGAAACAAATTTGAAAAAAGACAAGCAGTTGAAAGAAAGAAGGACCAAAAATAGCAACACCTTCCGGAAGAAAGTATTGTTTTTTGAACCGCTAGCCGTTAGAAATAAAAACTAAATTTTGAAGACAAGTTTGAACAAATTTTTTAAAACAAGTTCGAAACAATTTTTGAGAACAAGTTCGAAACAAATTTGAAAAAAGACAAGCATTCGAAAGAAAGAAGGACCAGCCATTACAACATCTCCCGGAAGAAAGAAGTGTTTTGGGAACCAATAGCAGTTAGAGATGGAAAATAAATTTTAAACACATGTTTGAAACAAATTTTTAAAAACAAGTTTGAAGCGAGTATGAAAAATAAATAAAACAAGCAGTTGAAAGAAAGAAGAACCAAAAATAGTAACATCTTACGGAAGAAAAGTGTTTTTGGAACCGCTAGCAGTTAGAAATAAAAACTAAAATTTGAAGACAAGTTTGAACAAATTTTTTAAAACAAGTTCGAAACAATTTTTGAGTATTAGTTCGAAACAAATTTGAAAAAAGACAATCAGTTGAAAGAAAGAAGGACCAACAACAACAACATCTTACGGAAGAAAGAAGTTTTTTGGGAACTGCTAGCAGTTAGAAATGAACACTAAATTTTGAAGACAAGTTTGAAACGAATTATGCGAAACAAAGTTTGAAACAATTTGTGAAAACAAGCTTGTAATATATTTTTTAAAAATGAAACAAGCCTTCGAAAGAAAGGACCAACCATTACAACATCTCCCGGAAGAAAAAAGTGTTTTGGGAACCAATAGCAGTTAGAGATGGAAAATAAATTTTGAAGACATTGTTGAAACAAATTTTTGAAAACAAGTTTGAAGCGAATATGAAAAATAAATAAAACAAGCATTCGAAAGAAAGAAGATCCAACAATAGCAATATATTCCCGAAGAAAGAAGTGTTTTGGGAACCGCTAGCAGCTAGAAATGGACACTCATTTTAAAGACAATTTTGAAACAAATTTTGCGAAAACAATTTTGAAACAATTTCTGAAAACAAATTTGAAACATATTTAAAAAAAATGAAACAAACATTCGAAAGAAAGAAGATCCAACAATAGCAACTCCTTCCGGAAGAAAGTATTGTTTTTGGAACTACTAGCAGTTAGAAATGGACAATAAATTTTAAAGACATGTTTGAAACAAATTTTTTAAAAAAAGTTTGAAACGAGTATAAAAAATAAATAGAACAAGCATACGAAAGAAAGAAGATCCAACAATAGCAATATCTTCCCGAAGAAAGAAGTGTTTTGGGGCTAGCGGTTACAAATAAAAACTAAATTTTGAAGACATGTTTGAACAAATTTTTTAAGACAAGTTTGAACAAATTTTTAAAGATAAGTTTGAGCAAATTTTTTAAAACAAGTTCGAAACAAATTTGAAAAAAAATTCTAAATAAATTTGAAAATAACAAGCATTTGAATGAAAAAAGGACAAACAATAAGCAACATCTTATGGAAGAAAGAAGTGTTTTGGGAACCGCTAGCAGCTAGAAATGAACACTCATTTTAAAGACAATTTTGAAACAAATTTTGCGAAAACAATTTTGAAACAATTTGTGAAAACAAATTTGAAACAAATTTAAAAAAATAAAACAAGCATTCGAAAGAAAGAACGTCCAACAATAGCAACACCTTCCGGAAGAAAGTATTGTTTTTGGAACCGCTAGCAGTTAGAAATGAACACTAAATTTTAAAGAAAATTTTGAAAAAAATTTTTGAAATTATTTTCATAAAAAATCTTTTCACGTAATGTCTGGATGACGCCTAAAAGAAATTTCAAAGGAAAGTTTGAAAACAATATTCTAAACTTCTAAAGTTTGACATAAGTGTCTGAGATAGAACTCTTCCGGTAGCCAGTGTTTTGGGAGTCGTTGACAGTTATAAAGTAACACTCCATTGTACAGACAAGCTTGAAACAAATTTTGGAAAACAAGTTTGAAACAAATTTTTCAAAAAACTTTGAAACAAATTGCAAAAAAAAAGTTGAAACAAGCATGCGAAAGAAAGGACCAATAGCAGCATCTTCCGGAAGAAGTGTTTTGGCAACCGTCTTCAGTCAGAAGTGGAAACTAAATTTTAAAGAAAAATTTGAAACAAATTATTCAAAACCAGTTCGAAACCATTTTTAAAAATAAGTTCATGGCAAATTAAAAAAAAATATTAAACAAGCATTCGAAAGAAAGGAGGACCGCAACAGTAGCAACATCTTTCATAAGAGTTTATGGAACAATGGAACGTAAACGTTAAAGAAAAGATTAAAAAAAATTTTTTTTTAATAATTTAAGATTGATGGATCTTCCGGAAACAAGAAGTGTTTTCCATAAATTCTTATATGATCGTATTTGGAGAAATGTTGAAATAAAAAGTGGAGTTCTTTCGGGAAACTCACTGATCAGATTCCTGAAGGTGTCCGTGAAAATTCGCATCATCTTGGGGCGATTTGCCGATTTTTGATTGCACCAAAAGTGGCTTTTTCAAAGTGTCAGCTGTGGTTCACTACCATCACGCGTTCAGCACGACACGGCACTATAGTCACTCAGTCAGTCTATAGCTGAACGTAGACCGTTCCTAAGGCTATTCTCAAGTACGCGTCCAAAGTCTAACTTTGTCGGTCCTTGTTGCTCCCGTGCTTCGGGCCACTCGCGGCCCCTCTTGCTCAGCCTCTCTCGCTCCGTCTCACTCCCTCCGCTCGAAAAATCACTCTCTCTCTCCCTCTCTCCCTCTCTGTTCCTTCAAACTCTGTCTCTTGAGAGTCTCTCCCTCACAACGAAATCACGGCGTGCCTCGGATAAGAAGCACACTGCTGGTGCTGTCGAGAGAAGAAACGAAACTGAGCTAAATCGACGCAATTTCGTCAGCTTTATCCCCAACCGTATGTTGTATGGCGAATATGGCGTGATCGAATCGAACGGCCTCTTCGGGGTATGGCTAAACGATCTTGCTCCAGATGCCCTTTGACCTAAGTCTCTTCCCCGACTTTAGATTTCCTTATCTTGTCATTGTCAAGCTTCCACTTGTCAGTCTTGCCAGTTGCCTCCACTTCTTTCCGATCTTCCCTCTCTTTTTAATGACAGAGGAAACGTGGGCTCGAGAACCCAAACATTCAAATTTTCCCGCGGTCATTTAAAGTCCAAATCCGGTTCAGGTTAGACCCGGTTGGGATAATTTGGAACCGATGTCGGGCTTATTTTGAGAAGACAAAAAACGAGAGTTCAAGATGGACCAAAAAGTTCAAATTTCAACGGGTTTAGTTTTAATCCAATTCCGGTTTGGGTGGTACCAGCTTGGGGTTAAAAAGAACCAAACTCCTGTTCTTATTAAACCAGGTTAAGATCGTTTTTATGCCAAATTCGGGTTTATTTTGAAAACACAAAAAACATGAGCTCAAGATGACACAAAAAATCCAAATTTTCTGCGGTGTTTTTATGTTCAAATCTGGTTCAATTTGAACCAGGTTAGAGTTAAAACAACCAAAGTCCAGTTCAAGTGGAAGCCGGTTGGGATAATTTTTATACTAAAATCTGGTTCATTTTGAGAACAACAAAGAACGAGAGTTCAAGATGGACCAATTAGTTCAAATTTCAACGGGGTTTTTTTCAATCCAAATCCGGTTTGGGGAGAACCAGCTTGAGGTTAAAAAGAACCAAACTCCTGTTCTTATTAAACCAGGTTAAGATCATTTTTATCCTCGGGTTTATTTTGAAAACCCAAAAAACATGAGCTCAAGATGAAACAAAAAATTCAAATTTTCTGCGGTGTTTTTATATTCAAATCTGGTTCAATTTGAACCAGGTTAGAGTTAAAAGAACCAAACTCCAGTTCAAGTTGAAGGCGATTGGGATAATTTTTATCCCAAACTCGGGTTCATTTTGAAAACACAAAAAACATGAGCTCAAGATGGATCATTTAGTTCAAATTTCAACGGGGTTATTTTTAACCCAAATACGGTTTGGGGAGAACCAGCTTGGGGTTAAAAAGAACCAAATTTCAGTTCTTATTAAACCAGGTTAAGATCATTATTATCCCAAACTCGGGTTCATTTTGAAAACCCGAAAAGATGAGCTCAATATGAATAAAAAAATTCAAATTTTCCTGCGGTCTTTTTAAATTCAAATCTGGTTCAATTTGAAGCAGGTTAGAGTTAAAAAGAACCAAACTCCAGTTCTTGTTAAACTAGCTTAAGATCATTTTTATCCCAAACTCGAGTTCATTTTGAAAACACAAAAAACATGAGCTCAAGATAAAACAAAAAAATTCTAATTTTCCTGCGCTCTTTTTAAATTCAAATCTGGTTCAATTTCAACCAGGTTAGAGTTAAAAGAACCAAACTCCAGTTAAAGTTTGACCTGGTTGGTATCATTTTGAGCCTAAAATCGAATTTATTTTGAAAACACAAAAAAACATGAGCTCAAGATAAAACAAAAAAATTCAAATTTTCCTGCGGTCTTTTTAAGTTCGATTCTGATTCAATTTGAACCAGGTTGGGGTGAAAAGATCCAAGCTCTAGTTCACGTTAAACCAGGTTGGGATCATTTTGATCCCAAAATCGGGTTCATTTTGAGAACACAAAAAAACGTGAATTTAAAATGAACCAACAAATTCAAAATTTCCGGGGTTTATTTTGACTCCACATTTAGTCCAAAACTGGATTAAGATGAACCAGACTGGAGTTATAAAAACCAAGGGGTCGCCCAAAAATTACGTAAGCTTTTTTGTAAATTTTCAACCTATTTCCACAAAATTTTACTAACATTAATTTTACTTGATGATTCATAATTTTTGTTCCATTTTTGGTTGAAAATGTATCTGTTTTAGTTAAAATTTCAACTATTTGGTTCAAAAATCCTGTTAATTTGTTGAAAATTAATATTCCTGGTTGATTGAAAATTATTTTCTTTTTTGTTGAAAATCAGTTTTTTTTTTCAACTGAAAATTTTACTATTCCAATTTTGGATGACAATTGAACTCTTTAGTTGCAAAATTATATTTTTGGTCAATAATTCGACCCTTTTGGTAGATAATTATTCTTCCTGGCTGAAAATTAATTTTTTAGGTTGAAAATTGAACTATTTTTTTTTAACTCTTTTTGTTTTTTTTTTTTAGGTTGAAAATTACTATTTTACTGAAATATTGAACTATTCCATTCTGAGTTGAAAATTTATCTTTTTGAGTAGAAAATTCAACTTTGGTTGAAAATTTGTATTTTGTACTTGTATTATTCATATTTTGTTGAAAATTAGCATTTCTTGGTAAAAAAATCAATCTTCTTGATTGAGAATTCAACTATTTGTTTGAAAATTCACACATTTTGTTGAAAATTCGCCTTTTTATAAAAAACTAATCTTTTTGGTTTAAAATCCATCTTTTTGATTGAAAATTCAACCATTTGGTTCAAATAAATTTTTTTTTTTTGAAGATTCATCAATTCAATTGAAAATTCTTTAATTTCGTTAAAAATGTAACTATTTTGTTGGAAATTTGTTTTCGGATGGAAAATAGTTTTATTAACTGAAAATTCAATTAATTAAATTTAATTATTCCATTTTTAGAGGAAAGTGATCTTTTTAAATTGAAAATTCAACTATTTGGTTAAGAATTCATTTATTTTGGTAATTTGCTGAAAATTCGTCTTTTTGGTAAAAAATTAATCTTCTGGATTGAAATTTCATCTGTTTGGTTAAAAATTTTAACTATTTGGTTATAAATTAATTTTTTGTTGTTAAAGGTTCATCATTTTAATACAAGATTAATTTCTATGGTAGAAAATTAGTTTTTGTTTGTTTGAAAATTAACTTTTTCAAGTGAAAATGTAACTATTCTTTTTTTTGGTTAAAAATTTTTTTTATATGAAAACTTATCTGTTTTGTTGAACATTCAGATATTTTGTTGAACATTAATCTTTTTTGGTGAAAAATTACATTTTTTCGTTATTGGTTAAGAATTCCTTATTTTAATCAAGAATTCATTTCTTTTGTTGTTAATTAAAAAAATTTGTTAAAATTTTGTTGTTGAAATTTGATTTTCTTAATTGGCAATTGATCCTTTTGAGTTAAAAATTTTACCATTTGGTTAATAATTCATGTATATTGTTGAGAATCTTTTTTTTTTGTACAAAATTAATCTTCACGGTCGAAAATTCATTTCTTTGGTTAATTGAAAATTCTTTTTTTTTTGTTTTGGAAATTTGTTTTTTAACTGGAAATCAAACTATTCTATTTTTGGATGAAAATTGATCTTTTTTAGTTGAAAATTCATCTTTTTCTCTAAAAATTCGACCTGTGTTTAAATATTGAACTATTTGGTAGAAAAATAATTTTTCTATTGAAAATTCATCATTTTAGTTGAAAATTCATTTCGTTGGTAGAAAATTCAAATATTTTTTTGAAAATTCGTTTTTTTAGTTGAAAGTTAATTTTGAAACTTAAAATTAGCAATTTTATTTTTGCTTTAAAATTTAATGTTTTTAGGTGAAAATTTAAATACTTGTTTGAAAACTCAAGCACTTTATTGAAATGTAGTCTTTTTTAGTAGAAAACAATTCTTGTTGGTTGAAAATTCATCTTTTTGTTTAAAAAATTAACTAAATTGGTTACAAATTCTTTTATTAAATAATAATAATAATAGTGATACCTTTGAATTTATTATTTTTAATACAAATTTTTCTTACATAAGATGTTCCACCCCCACCCCCTTATCAGAAACAGAAAGATTTTACAACAAAAAATTTACGAGCCGGATTTATTTGAAAATGAACCCGATTTCGGTTAAAGTTTCAAAGGAAGGCACGTTTGAGCAAAATTTGGTTGTTTTTAAAATGAAATCCGTTTTTTTTTTTGCAAATTCAGTAATTTTTGTTACATTTTTTTTACTCTCGACTCTCTTTCCTTCTGTTCTGTGGTTTTTGTGGTTTTTGCCCACTGGCGAATGTCTCAGACTTTAGGCATCCTCTTACTTTTTCTGATTCTTTTCTTCTTTCAATTTTATTCGATTTTCCTCCCTTTTGTCAAGCAGCGACCAAACTTACACCACCGTTAAGTTTGCAGCTGCAAGTGTTTTATTTCACGCTCCCTACTGCTCGTCAATCCCCATTCAATATTTTCAATTCCTCATCGATACGCATGCTACTCTCCTTTTGTTGGATGTCCAGTGTCCACTCCCGTTTTTATTTTTATTGAGAGCTTCGGTATACTAAAAGAGCTCATTATCGAATATTTTTACACGTTTTTAGTACTTTTTTCGGTAGAGATATATCTAATTATTGGTCCATTGTCAAATTCGCTGATTATGACCGTCAAAAATGGAATATGGAATAAAAAGAGATAGAAAATCAAAAAACCTGCAATAAAAATTAAAACAGGTGGGAACAGCGACCAAGCAACGCTATCACCTCGATACCTGATATATTCCGATCTCAGGTATCGGGGTGATAGCGTCATTGCTTGGTCGCTGTTCCCGCCTGTTTTAATTTTTCTTGCCTTGATAAGGGTGCTGTGTGAGCACCGAAACGTTGGTAAATACTTAGCATACTTTTTTATTGCGATTTGATAATAATGAAAATAAAAAAAGACGAAAGAAATAAAAAAAAAGAGAAGGAAGGGGATTTGGTTGGTTGCCTTCTCATTTTTCTTTCCTCTTTTTTACTTTTGTCCAAAGAAACAAATTTTTTTATTGGTTGTCCAAATTTTATCGTTGAATTCTTGTTTTATTTTCAGGAATTCTGTATAATGATTAGAACCAATCACCACCCATGGAAAAGGACAGGTCGAATTTTTTGATTTTCCATCCTTTTTTATTCCATTGGATCACTGATCCATTTTTTTTTATTATTGGTCCAGTTTGGTCCAGTATTTTTTTAGAAATGGACCATGAAAGAGAAATCTAGCAAAATTGGGTGCGATGATTCCCTAGCGGAGGGATTACGCTAGAGCACTGGGTTCACTGGGCCCGCTAGGGCATTTTCATCCTTAGGAACCGTAAGTAAATTATGTAACAGCTTAAGGGGGCGGGAGGGATTATTTTTGCAAATTCGCAAAAACTTTCTTCTGAAGATTATTTTTTTAGTGATAAATTTTATTATTTCGTTGGAAATTGAACAATTTTCTTAAAAAGACATTGTTTTTTTTGCAATTTCAACTGTTGTGTTAAAAATTCTTTTTTTTTTGGGTGAAAAATTTTAACTCTTTTCATATAATATCAACCTTTTGTTTAAAATTTTTAATTTTGTTGCTGATAAGTCAACTGAAATCATTTTTGGATGAAAAATATTTTTTCTGAAAATTTGTCTTTTTAATTTGATGGTTCAATTTGGTATTTTTCTGTAGAAAAGTCTATTGAACTCCTTTTAGATGAAAATTCAACTCTTTTTTTTGAAAAATTGTGTTTTTGATTTAAAAATTGACCTGTTATAGTAGAATTTTTTTTTTTTTTTTTTTT
>CAKNXH010052871.1:0-26558 GCA_932178445.1 Andricus quercusramuli
GCTTTCATCTAGAAATGATAAAATTTCAATTTCACCTAATTTAAAATTGTTTGGTTGCGAGTGTTTTCAATTTAAAAACGTGCGATATATTTTTTTTTGAAATTTGGAACGGTTTAAATTCAAAATTGTGAATAAATTTTCCAAAATATTTTATGTTATAGTTTGTATCGATTCTACAAAAAAGGGGTAGTCGTAATGGACTCGCTGAGAATTTTCATGAACCGAGATTGGTCATTTGAGACCAACAGGATAAGAGCTCTCTGGAATAAACTTTCAGAAAGTGATAAGAAATTATTGCCTTTTGATATAAGAACCGTGAATTGGGAGGATTTCACCAATATACATTTGGATGGAATTCATAGATTCTTATTGAAAAGTGACATTAGTCCTGAAAGTATAAAGCATTCTCGTCGTCGAATGATGATGTAAGTTGAATTTTCAAAAAAATTTTTTGAGTTTCATATAAAAATTGATGTTTTAATATTGGCTTTTTTATAAACTATTTTTACTCTGAAATATAATTAATTACAGTTCAGTATTATTTATTGTCCTAATTCTAAGCATTGTTTTTATGTTTTAGGCTCTATGTTATTCATCAGATTGTGACACTTCTCAGCATTGTCTTCATTCTATGCTTCATCTGGATGATAGTTTCTCTTTTTCTATAAGTAATATAGATAGTATTATATAAAAGTTGAATCCTCAACTAAACAGGTGAATTTTCAATAAAAGAGTTTAGTTTTCTAGCTGAATTGTCCAATTTTTTTAGAAAATAGTTTACTTTTTAACGCAAAAAAAAAATAAATTTTAAACGAATAAGAATAAGAATGAAGGATGCAGACGTTGGAGCAAAGACTAGTAGAAAGGAATATCCTAATAAAAAGGTAGATGAGTTGGAAGCTAGAATGCAAAAAATAGAAAGCTGAAGCCATGAGTTTCGTGGTGGGGAGAGCGGGAATCAGGAGGAGGAGGAGGAGAGGCTGAGTAAAATAGGACAAAGAATAGAAAAGAAAGAGAGAGAAGGAAGAAAAAGAAACGTAGTAATAAAGGGTCTAAGATGAGAGGAAAAGGAGCTGATGGAAGGAGTGAAGGAAATACTAAAAAGATTGATGCTAAGGTAGAGATAGAGGAAGTACGAAGTGTAGGAAGAGGAGAGTGAAGAGGGGAGAGAATGGTAGTAGTGAAACTAAAGAAATGGGAACATAAGAGGGAAGTGATGACAAAGAAGAGGGTGTTATCTTTAAGTTCGGACAGAATAGAGGATGATTTGACATGGGTAGAAAGGAACATGCAGCATAAGTTAAGGAAAATAGCGGAAGAGGAATGAAAAAAGGAAAGAAAAACATGGGTTAAGTATGGGAGAATACAGATAGAAGGTGTATGGTGGAATTGGGATGAGGACAGGGAAGAGTGACTAAGAAATGAGGTATCGGGAAACTAGAAGAGAAAGGAACGGGAGGTAAAGGAATAAGAAATAGTAGGAAACAAAAATAGACGAGAAACGAAAGTAGGGAAGATTGGAGGATACGCTACTGGAATATATCAGGCTGAGAAAGAAAGGATAGAGAGTTTATGAGAAATTTGACACAATTCAGTACATAATGTAGTAGTAATGATAGAGACGTGGCCAGATGAGAAGGGGTGGGAGAAAGTAAGAGGAAGATTACCAAGAGGTTACAAATGGCAGGGTCAAAATGCAAAGAGGAAGAATAAAAAGGCAGAGCAATGAGAGGAATGGTGATCGGAGTAAGGAATGAATGTGTAACAGAGTAGGATAAAAAATAGTTGAAAGAAAATAAAGAAGAATTGATAGTAGGAGAGATATATATGGGAGGAGAGAGGTGAGAGATAGTGGAGGTTTATGTGAACGGTGATGTGCAGGAGAAATCAGAGGAGATGAGGAACTGATGGAAGGAAATAAGCAAGAGATTAGGCTCATAATAGCAGGAGATTGTTATGCGAGAACAGAAGATATAGGAGGAAGTGAATGGGATTGGGGAGCGAGGAAAAAAATCCAAAGACAAGATGCTGAATGGAGAAGGTAAGAAGTTGTTAAGGAGCCTAGAGGAGATAGGATGGTTTAGCCGAAACGGAAGTATGGAGGGTGATGAGGAAGGGGAATATACGCGTTCAGGAGAAAAGAGGGGAACGGTAATTGGTTATGTCGTAGTGGACGACAAAGTAAGAGAGAAGGTTAAGAATCTAGAGGTGGGGAACTACGTAGATTCGGATCTTTTTCCCGTAACAGTGACAGTAGAGGAAGAAATGAGTAATCACAATAAGGCTAAAAAGAAAGCAAAAGTGAGGAGAGCAGGAAGAGGGGATTGGTCAGTAGAAGGTGAAGAACAGTTTGAAGAAAAAGTTTAGAATATCAAAATGGGGGAAGGAAGTATAAACGGGGAAATAGAAATAACGATAAGAGAAATGAAAGGAGTATTAGAGTGTAAAAGAAAAAAAAGGAGTTAGTGAAGGAGGAAATAGAAGTGGATGGGATGAGAATTGTAAACAGAAGAAGAAGGCAGTGGAAAGGGAATTAAGGAAATGGAGAAAGTGGACAAGTAGTGAAAAAGAATATAGGAAAAAAAGGAGTATACTAAGTTGTGTGATGAAAAAAAGGAGGAAAATAAAAGATTTAAAGAAGCGGATAAGGCTAGGACGGGAGAAAGGTTTGAAAGATGGTAAATGAAGAGAGAAGAAGTAAAAGAGTAAACAGGATATTGAGACAATATAATGGAAAAGACATTTTCTGAAATTACTTGGAGGGATAGAGAGGGAAGTGAGGAAAAGAGGAAAAGATGGTAGGGAAACATATGAGGAGGAGGACATCACAAGGGAGGAAATAGTCAAGGTATTAGGGATGATCAAAGATGGAGAGGCACCAATAGTGAAGAAAGGCAAAGGGGACAAGGTTAGAGAATATGGAGGAGTGACACTAATGCCAACACCGCATAAAGTATATGTGACTGTTTTATCAGAGAGGTTGAGAAAAGAAGTTGTAGACAGAAAGATAGAGCCACCGAATCAGACAGGGTCCAGAAAAGGGAATTTTTAGAGAGATGAAAAGGAAGGTGAAGGTAGGAGAGCAAGTGGGAGATAGTTTCTGGTTGGCGAGAGGGGTAAGGCAAGGATATTCTCTTAGCCCACTTTTATTTAATATATTAATATCTGACTTGGAAGAAGAATAATAACATAAATACACTGGCATACGCAGACGATAAAGTGTTGATGGCAGAGGATGAAGAAGGGATGGCGGGATTGATTATAGGATTAGAGGAATACTTAGATGGGAAAAAGTTTAATTTGAATGTAGACAGGACAAAGGTAATGAGGTTCAGAAAAGGAAGGGGACGAAAGAAAGAATGCACGGGGAGATGGAAGGGAATAAAATTAGAAGAAGTCAAAGAGTTGAAGTATTTGGGATATAACTTGCAAGCAAATGAAGATCATAGAGCTCATATAAGAGAAAGGATGAAAAAGCAGCAGGGGTAATGAAACAGATATGGGGAATAGGAAAAAGAAGGTTTAGAAAAAATTGGGGAAGGAGAATGTGGTTATTTGATATGCTGGTATGGTCGGTATTAGCTTATGGAGCAGAGATATGGGGATGGAAAGAAAGGAGATTGAGAGTTTACAAGAAAGGTATATGAGGTGGACGCTAGAGGTGGCCTGGAGGTTGCCAGGATATATGGTGAGATAAGAAGAGCAAAGGGATGAATTAAGTACTAGAGCGGGAAAGAGGACATGGACGTTTGAGAAGGATCTTAAGGACGAAAAGGAAAGAGAGTTAGCGGAGAAGTGTTTGGAGGAGGTAGAGAAAAAAATAGGAAGGGCGATAGAATGAACAAGATGGCAAGAAACGAGGAGGGAGTTCTATAGTGTCAGAGATATAGGAGAGGAGACTGGAGTAAACTATGGAGAGTTGGAGAAAAGAGACAGGGGGATACGATTTATCGAAAGATGGGGATAAGAAAGGAATCAAAATCTAATAAGTAATATAACACGATAAAAAAAGGACTATCACAAAATTTATAAAAGGGATAGGGAGAGAGAAGATGGACCAGAAAAGCAAGATTAATATTGGGAAACGGGGTAAGGGAAGGAATGTATTGGTGAAAGAGAGAGAACAGAAAGTGTAGAATCCATGAATGGGAACAGGAAACATGGAAGTATATATGAGAAGGATGTAGAAGAGGAATGTAAGACTAAGGAAACTGGAGAAAGAATGTGGTAAAGACTCTTGGGAAGAATGGATTAGGTGGGGAGTGATTGAATGAGGATGTGAAAAAATAGTAAAATGAAGGTAGAAGAGAAGTGAAAGAAAAGGAAACGGTCTCACTTCTTATATCACTTATTGGTTCAGGCCGAAGTCAGGTAAGTAAATTTGTTTTAATCGCTCTTTATTTCTGAAATTATTTTTTATAATTTTTTCGAAGTGCTGATGCTTCTTATGTAACACCAAAAATAACCGAATCCAAACTTCATTTAGAACAGGAAAAAATTAGTCACGAAGAATTGTGATATTGAAACTCTTTATACTAAAACCCTTCAAAGTTTCAATTATTCTTAGTAAATTCAAATCTTTTGAGAATTGAAAATGTTAAAATTGTTAATTATACATTTTCTAGCACGCGCAATTTTCCATACTATGATTACATACCGTAAGGTTAAAGTCGCACATCTGCATTCATGGATTTCTGCATAACAGATTTCGAGTCAATGAAATTAACCCCACTTGAACTTCTCTTCTACTTAGCTTGTTAACAATGACTTTTCATTACAAAGTCTTACTTCCTTCAGCACTCATTGGCTCAAACCAGAATTAGGTGGGCAGATTTGTTTTAATCGCTCTATATTTCTAACTTTATTTTTCATAATTTCTCAATAATCATAAATTTAAATAAACGGAGTTAAGTAAGTGATTTTTTTAATTTTGATCAACGATTAAATTTCCAACAGTCAAAACGTTGCATCCTTTTGATCCAGTTACCGGATCAATTTGATACGTGGTAGTTTTGTGTAATGGAATGAATGGCCAAAAATTAAAAATTAATAAAAATATCGCAAAATCTTGCAATAATGGGCTCTAATGGGCGGCCCTTTCTATTTTGAATTGAACCTAAAGAATAAATGAATCAAATTTATTATTCAATAAACTTCTGAGGGAGAATTCTTCGAAAAATTAATTTAATTTTCTTCATTTAGAAAATTAGCGAATAAATTCAAGCGAAATTATTTTTAAACTTTCTGTAGGTTAATTTATCAAAAAAGTTTCTCAATACAGTGAACCCCGGAAATAGTATAGGTTTTGGGGTAGAAGGTGGGCCGAAGTTCCCGAAAATAGGGCGACTCCGGACATGAGAAATCAAGGGTGGATTTTGCTGCATGCTAAAAAATATTTTGAAAATTGTTTTTCTAATACACCTGGAAAAACAGTTCAAGTGGGAAGCATGTACTTCTGCGTAGTCGCATAATGCATGCGACGCAGTTTCATAGCGTGACAGGCGAAGAAATTATTTAACAGAAAATCATGTAATTTTATAAATATTAAATTATCAGTCCACGAAAAACACAGTTTTCACAATTCTCACATCAACACTTGACAGTTGGACAATACAAAATATTACAATAGGACTCCGATGCTTGAAGTCGATCGGACTTCTCTTTCTACAAGGCGAGATAGACTGAGACGATCCGATTGTGTGTTCAAATACAGGTATTACTTTTCGTTTCGAAAAGATCATACTCTCTCTCTCTCTCTGTCTATCCGAAACTTCTTCTTTGTTTTATTAGTAAATAATTAATTTTGAACTGCAGTATAATATTTTTGATCTAAATGAATTGATTTTCACAGCTGTTTTTCATTACCATTGCTCCAATAACTTCGAGATACTACTTTGCGATGTATATTCGCATGTCAGATGGCGCCGTACTTTGCAGGAGGTCCGAAAACTAGGATTTGAGTTCGCCATTATAAATAACATCAAAATTACATTGTCTTGGATCGAATTGCAAAGCGCTGGTGAAAAGTGGTTAAAAAGTTTTATGGATCCACAAGGCATGGGCATTCGTCAGAGACGAAAGGTTGCAGCTCAAACCATCTAACAGCTTTCAACCCACACAACGTCGGGTCATTTTCCAAAAATGTAGAAGAGATTTAAAAAAACAACCCTGTCTGAGCATCGGGCATAGCATTTTTTAACTCAGATGAAATGGCTACTGCAACTGTTTGCGAGCCGAGAAGAATCGTCGCTCCTAAAGGTGTTAAACAAGTTCACAAGAGGAGAACGGGATGAACTTTTTACACCACGTACAATCGCTTCTGCTACTGGCAACTTTCTTAGACCAGAAATGGATTTTTCTAGAAAAATTTAAAGATGAAATGATTGAAGGTGGGCCGTCTGGAGCCCTCGGATTGGCGAATCCTTTAGGGTGGATGATAGGGGGAAATTACGTTCAGGTACCCAAGTACATTTTAAGGTACTCTGGCAGCTCTGTGGAAGATCCAACTCTATTAATATCCTATAACCATGAATCTCATTCCTTAATTGATATCATCGACACGGCTCGAGCGGAGTGGTAACCCTGTTAGCTCTACCGCCGCAACATATTAATAGAAACAAACCTCTAGATACTGCCTATTATCAGCTTTTTAAGGCTTGCTATAATGCAGCTTGCTATTCATGGGTAGCAGAAAATCCTGGCCGTCCCAAGACCTTTCACGATAACGCTAGTCGCGTTGGCAAAATTCACCATCAAACGGCATATCAAAGTCAATCAATCATCAAACCATGACGCCATCAAATATAATTGCTGGATTTGCAAATAGTGGGATTCTCGTTTTCAATCCTAACATTTTCTCTGAAGCTGACTTTCTCTGTTCGTCCGTAATAGATCGACCGCTCATTGTGACACATGAACCGCCAGAGACGCAGCCGCTGTTAGAAGTTCCAAACGAAACGCAATTTTGAAGCGGATCAGAATTTTCCAGCAGTAAAGGAATTGAGCCAAAGATTCCTCCGGAATTACAGGTTGTTGACCGAGAGCCAACAAAATCACGGAAGGAAGCATGTTACAAGTTCCCTCGGAATCACCGATTCATCATCAAAATCAAGTTTACACTAATGAAGTATTGACATTAAAAGTGCGACTCATTATTGAGCCAAGTATGAAATCCACCTTTTGAACTTAGCTAGAAACTTCACCATGAGCCGAAGGAAATTTGTCTCGAGTCCAACAGGTATTGAGATTCTGAAATGGCAACCGAGTTGCGAATTTCTTCAAAACTGCAGCAAGAAATTAGAGAAGAAGATGTTCCGATTCAGCCAGAGAAACAAGACCTCGAACCTTCATTAAAACCTACAAGAAGAGTTCTGATGTGTGAAAAGTATAATGAAATAGAACACGAACGTGTTCTTATTTTATTCTAGGAAATTTTCCAGGTTATAGGGACCTAAAATACGGTATAATTTGGGACTGAAAGACAAAATATGAATCACGAAACACAATAATAATATATGTGGATATCGTCAATAATATAGGGAACATAATGAGAGAATTTAACTAATATCGGGACAAATAAAAGAAATTAGCATGAGGGAACCAGATGACAAAATTCAACAATATTAAGACAATTAAAATATTAGATATTCACAAAATAGAGATAAATAAATCCAGTCAGGAGTTTTTCAGGAACCGTGTGCCAAATATTTTAAAAAGAAACCAATCGAACACAAAACAAGAACAGCCACACAGCATCGTAGAATATTTCATTCTAGATCATAAAATGAATTCTACCTTATAATTGGATGAAGTTCACAGCGTATCTTTGAAACTTCGGAAGACCAACTCTAGTATTGAAGACAACTTTATGATAATATTTGATTTAAAAATGAACAATATTCATGAGATATACTCGACGACGCGTGCTGCTCCAGAAGCTGCTCGACGAAAGATGAGACTTCTCCCGGCGTCGTTTTCTTCTTTTGCAACCAGCTGAATCCTGATTGGTTGAAATGGCGTTTCTTGATTGGCGTTCCTATGGAAAGTTGAAACAGATGAAATAGGCTCTCAGGGATGTGACTGTGAAGGACAATACTGTGTCCACCAAAATAGTCTCTTCTGAATTTGGTGATAATTAGTCAACCAATTCGGTCCAAATGATGTTGAATTACTGTCCAAGACCTCCTCTCCGAAGTATATGATCAAACAAGCTGACTACTAAATTTCGACTAAAACTCAAGCCAAATTAGGAACAATCTTTTCTTTTTTTTTTCACGAGGGAAGGTGGAAAATGTGCTAACACATACCGATAAGGGTCCGCACTTCTCGGTAGTCTCGGGATATTGATATCATTACTACAATGATCTTAATATATATAATTATACACAAAGATCTTAATTCAATCATTATAGTGATGCTACCAACTACCGACTAAAAACCACCACCCTTTCTCCTTGGAATGAATCCCCCCGGAACCGCTTTCGCATTACTTCAGGGGGTGCTGTTTTTTGGCCGGTCCTCGGCCTTCATTCTTTTTGCCAGCTTGGTTTACTTCCGGTGAACTGGGCTTCTTGTCGAAACTGCCCAGATACGATGTTAGCTTGCACGTCCAAAAGGCTTCCTTAGCGAGGCTGCCTGCCTGAACGCCAAGAAACTCCTTGTCTGGCGATGGTTTGTCCGGGGCTTATCTTCCTTTGCGGTGCAGAGGTAGCACTGCGGTGTGCTTTGGCATACCACAGCTTTATGCCCCTCATTGCCACATCGTCAGCATGATTTGGTCCTATCTGGACCCTCGCAGTTTGCTGCCATGTGGCTGAAGCCTAGGCAGCGATAGCACCTTATTGCCTCCGCCTTCTTGTGCAAACGACAGGATACCCACCCCACCTTGAGGTGCCCAATTCGCATCAGACTGATAGCCAGATCTTCCGTCAGCTCCACGAAAGCCTTCAGATTGCCTCTGAAGGATCTTTTCGTGAGGCTGACCCTGATGACACCAATCGGTTTGCCGAAATGTTTCCGAACGGCTTCCTCTACTTCTTCTGCATCTGTCGTCGTATCAAGGTCCAGAATCTCGACCTTAGTGCGTGGGACAAGCTCACGTACGCTACCCCCGTCCCCAACCGCTTCCTTGATGGCAGCCGACAGCTCAGCTCTGCCCTTTGATGTAGGTCCCAATTCTACTAGAACCTCGCCGTGTCTAGTTTGCCTAACCCCCTTGATTTTTGCGCCAAGGGCGTCAGGTTTCGCCTTTTTTTTAAGGTCCTTGAGGACCGTCGCGTAGCTAAGTCTCTCGGTCGGTTTGATAAGGTGTCGAGGTCGTTGGCGCTGGAGCGTTACGTGTCCTCGACTTTTTGCTTCTCGGCTTGGAAGGACTCATCTCTACTGGACTCAGGGTGGTCTCTCTCTCTCGTTTCCTATCACGGAGAGTGGAAGCTGCCACGGCTTCCTCAGTCTGAGTGCAGCTTTCGTCTGTCTTCTTCTTTGCCTTCTCCTTTCGGAGCATGGCTCTCATTCTGGCAGTTCGTCCAACGTTCTCGATCAGATCCCACTTCCATTGCCGAGGATCGACAATAAACCTTCCCAACAAAAGAGATAATGAATTCCGCTCCGAGGCGAATAAGGTATGTAGGAAATCAAGTGTCGGATGAAAACTTGAATCCTGGTCGCACTTTAAGATGTTCAATAAATATTGGGGTACGCCCAGAAAGACAGGATAGGTTGGCACACAGCAGTAGGATTGGCGGGAAAATTTGAAATAGGTTGATTTACTCCAATTGACAAAAGGCGTCCCATTTGCTTCTTGAAGCCTCTCATTAGGTCTGGAGGGATCAGGATTATTCAGGATGGTCTCATTTTTAGAAGTTACACAAAATAAAGAAGAAAAACAGGCAGAATACTATCTTGAAGAATTGACCCAAGTCTAGGAAAACCGCGCAGCTTCTGGATCAAGTGAATTGCCACTACTCTACTGTGACAAAACTATTGACAATTTTTCGAATTAACTAAAAGTCTCAATAAGGGATCAAATAGTTAGTTGAATTTTCAACCCAAAATATTAATTTTCTACGAAAAAAAGAATCATTTTTAATAGAGTTTATAAATTTTCATTTTAAAAAAATGAATTTTTAACAATGATCAGAATAGTTGATAGAATAGTTTGAATAGTTTGAATTCCTACTAAACAGATAATTTTTCAACGAAAAAGATTACATTCCTATCAAAAAAGTAAATTTTCCACATAAAATGTAATAGGTAAATTGAATTTTGAACTGAAATGATGAATCCTCAACTAAAAAAATCTAATTTCCAACCAAATACATGCATTTCAAACTAAAAAGTTACATTTTTTACCAAAAATAAAGTAGGATAATTTTCAGTCAGTAAAATAAATTTTCAAATAAAAAAAAAACGAATTTTCAACCAAAGAAATTAGTTTTTAACGAAAGAGATGAAATTTCAACTAATGAGAGTACTGCTACAAAAAAGATGGATTTTCAACAAATAGTTAAATATTCAACAAAAACAGAGAAATTTTCAACTAAAAATAGAATAGTTACATTTTCAGTGAAAAAAATTAATTTTCAATAAAATTAAAGTAAATTTTCAATTTGAGAAGATATATTTTGAACCAAACATTTACGAGTTGAATTTTCAGTTAAAACAATTAATTCTCATTCATTTTGTATAAGAATATATGTATTAAGTGTATTATTATTATTATTATACCATTAAGCCATTTCCCTTTCGGGGTAGGTGTGACTTGCTCGGTTATATATTTGTTTAAACAATAAATTCCCCTCTTTTGGCAGAAACTCCATTTCCTTGGTTAAAAATTAAAATATTTTTTTTAAGTTGACTCTTTTTTGGTTTGAAAGTTTATGATTATATTTTTTGTTTCAAATTCGTCTTTTTGAAGGTTTAAGTATTCAAATCATTCGGTTGAAAATTAAATTAATACGTCTTTTTGGATTGACAATCTGTCTCTATTTTTTTAGAAATTCCATCTCTGTGGTAAAAAATTCAACTGTTTTTGTTTGAAAGTTAATTATTTTTGCTTGCAAAGTCTAAGATTATATTTTGGATTTAAAATTCTCCTGTTGAAAACTCGTCCTTTAGATTCGAAAATTCATCTCTTCTTATAGAAAGTTGATATTTTTTTTGAAAAGCAACAGTTTGTTTAAAAATTGATCTGCTTTGTTTGAGCATTCAACTATGTTGTTGAAAATACTTGTTTTTTCATGAAATTCAACTATTTTTGATTCAAAATAATAATATTTTTGAGTTAGAATATCAACTATTCCATTTATTCTCGATAATTTATAATTCACAATTTTTTGCTGTAAGACATTAATATTTTCACTAAAAATCAAACCACTTCTTCTCCGTTAAAAATGTATTATTCTTAGTTGAAAATTCGGCTATTACTTTAATTTTTTGTGGAACATCAAATGCATCTGCAATTCGAAAAAATGATAGAAACTCAAGTTAGAAATGAAGATCGATTAAAACGAATCTGCTTACCTGACTTCGGTCTGAGCCGATTAAGAATGAACGAGGCGAGGCTTCGTAATGAAAAATCATTTTCAACAAGCTAAGCGGGAAAGAAGTTCAAGTGGGGTTAATTTTATTGTCTTGAAATCTTCTGAATATGCAAAAAAATTATACATCAAGGCCAAAGTCATATTGATCATATCCATGAATGAATAACCAAGTAAAATGCGCCTGCTAGAAAATGTCTATACCATTCAGACATTTCCCTTTCGGGGTAAGCGTGACTCATTCGGTGAGCAAGGGAGTAATGTGGCAAGCTATTTCTCATGCTGACAAACTCTGTACTTTTATTTCCTTTCATCCTTTTTTTAAAACATTTTTGCTTCCTTCGAAGTCGTTTTGCATTTTTTTCTCTTATTCTGTTCTGATTTTATATTTACTTTCCTTGAATAGTCGTTTACCTTTCCTCTTTTTGTGTCCGCAATCATTTGAGCAATTAAATACTCATTTTTCTCAATTTGTGAGTGGTAATTTTTAGAATAAATTAAATAGCGCGTGTGCAGAAATATAATTAAAAAATAATTGCACAAAAATAGACCGGTACATTGGGAAATTAGCATTTTATTTTCCGAGATTAAACAAAAATTCGACCGCTTTTGAATACGCAGTATTAGAGACGACTGAAACCAGCGATTTGTTTTTGTAGACTTTGTCAAGATAGTACGTGACCGTTGGGGCAAAAAAAACTAGACTCTTCAAAATTCTTCGAAATCCTGTCAAAATACTGCAATAATCGGAACATTCGTGAAAATCATTTCATGTACACCAAAGTCCTGAAAAATTCTCTCAAATTTTGGAAATACCTTTATATATTTGAAATTTTTTGACATACCGTAAAATCCTTTACAAAAAAGTTCCAAATTTCGAAAGGCGTTTGCTGAATGTCTGGTTTATTTTCAGTCAAGAGGAAAGAATTTCCGACCAAGAAGGATATAATAAAAGATGAATTTTCAATCACAAAGGACGACTTTTAAATTTAAAAATATGTTTTTCTCAACCTAAAATGCAACAGTAGATGGAATAGCTATATTTTCATATAAAACTATCCCGTCTGTATCATATAGCATTTCACCTTTGCTGTTTCTCATGCTGACAAACTCTGTACTTTCACTTACCTCCATGTTTTTAAATATTAGTTTCTTGCTTCCTTCAAAGTCGTTTTGTATTCTCTTCTCTTCTTCTGTTCTGATTTTATCTTCACTCTCCTTGACTAGTCGTTTAACTATCCTATTTTTGCGTCTGTAATAATTTTTGAGCCTATTTCTCTACTCATCCATAAAACCTGTGATGTTCAGCGTTCTTTTGTACGCTTCTTTTCATGTGGGGCTGCCTCAATTTCATCATTCCACCATGCATCACCAGACTTTCTTCCAACAAGCACCGCGCCGTACCACACATTTCAGTTGCAGTTTTAACAGTGATATCTCGTAGCATAGTGAACATGTGGATCATTCTATGTATAAATCAAGTATTTGTAATAAATTGGCCCTTTTCTAAGCATAAGCTAACTAATTTTTCACTGTTATAATTTTTTCTTGTTGGATCCCCAGAATTACTTAGCACCCTTTCTGTATCTGTACCCTGACGTTGGACGCCGACCCATCTGTTCAATCTTCTAACAGAATGATTCTTTCACCATGATCGCAAGTACTTATTGTACCATTCAAAGTGTCCCAGAAGGCGTCTTTGACTTTTCTCGAATCACTATTAACTGGGGCGTAGCACGCCATGGTCCATAATCTTCTGATTCCTACCTTCATTCTAACCCGCAGCAATCTGGGCGATATATATCCTTGATCTTTGAGATGTTGTCTTGCTTTTTCATTCACAATCAAACCGACCCCTTCACTACCATGTGCTGCACTATCTACTCCCGACCATATTTCAAAACCACGTTGCAACACCCCATTTTCTACGTTTCTACTTTCGCAACCCTTTTTCTTCGTCTCAGGTACACAAAGAATATCTAGTTTCCTTACGCGCATAGATTCTCGTAGTTTCTCTTACCTTAAGATCATTCAATCCTCTAGCATTCCAAACACCCAGTCTCCATTCATCGCCTGAAACTCGACGAAAACGTTTACCGTGTGTATGCTTTTCGTCAATCAAAGTTTCAGTCCATTCCGAGGCTATTTCATTGTCTTATTCATTGTTTAGATTGTACATCCAACTACCACCTGTATGCGCGAAATTTGTTTTGCGTATGGTAAAGAGTCAAGTTGTAACGTCATTCCCACTGAAAATTCTGTTACTGCGGACGGAGGGGGGGGGGGGAGGTTCTAGGACAAGGAATGAAAGCCAATTCCCAGCCTACCTCTACACTGAGAGAAAAATTCTCGTGTGGTTCGGGTTTACACCCCAATAGTTCGGGTGGCTTCTCTTTTTTCTTTTTCACACGAGGGATTGGTGCGCTCACACGACTGAGTCGTGCGAGCACCCCAACCATTCAGGTGCTCACCCGAAACCGCAGCGGCCGAACTGGTAGGGCACCCGCCCGAATGGTTGGGGAGCTTGCACGTATGATTCGGGTGATTCGGGTCGTCAACCGCGTTGGATGTTGCGCGTTCATCGTTTCCGCAGCTGATGAACATCAGGCTCTCCGGATTGTCACTGTTTCTAGTTTATGTCGATTTTACTGTTCATGTGCGAGACGTGAGTCAATGTTAGTGGAATAAAGTGTAACTAGTTATCTGGTTTTTCTTTGGATAATCATTAACGAGGGTAAGAGCTGCGTCCATTAGCGAACATGGACAAACATTCGTGCAAGCTTCCCAATCATTCGGATGGGCGCCCCACCAGTTAGGCCGAATGGTTGGGGTGCTCGCACGGCTCAGTCGTGCAAGCGCACTAATCGTTCATGTGAAACAAAAAAAAAAGAGAAACGACCGTTCGTTGAGACGTAATGTGTCAAACTGGTGCTGGAAATTTGTTCGTGTACTTTTTCAAGTGACCACATGGGACCGTTGGAAGATACAATAAGAGGACTCGAAAGCCCCAAAAATTCCTTATGCCACTGCAATAATTGGGAGTTTCGTTAAAATCATTGAAAATACCTCAATGTTGTGAAAATTCTCTCAAGTTTCGGAAATATTGTAATATATTTGAGAATTTCTTGAAATACTATGAAATCCCCATAGAGTATCATAAAATTCTGTGGAAATTACATGGAATATTGTATTTCTTGAAATTTTCTATCTAGAATACGCCCCAAAAATCAAATAAAAATATTTTGAAATTCTCTTAAATCATTGAATTCATTGTAGCTTTATTCATGGTGTAGGAAGAACACCCCCCTCCCCCCCCGGGCCCGCAAAATAGTTCATTTTCAAAAGTTTACAATCTAAAATAGAGGTTTTTTTTTTAAATTGAACTTTTTGAACAAATTTCAAACAATTAAAGAAAAATATATTTAGCATACGTCTCTTTGAATAAGAAATTGCTATTTATATTCCTCTCTGAATAGTAAAAATTTTCATCATACAGTGTAGCGTATTATTAAGCTGCCTAAATTAGTGCACACATTGTTTAGCTGGCGCACTTGTCTATTCATTCATTCATGGATATGATTCATATGAATTTGGCCTACTTTTATAATTTTTTTACATATTTAGCGGATTTCGAAACAAAAAAATGAACCCCACTTAAACTTTTTTTTCACTAAGCTTGTATAAAGCGATTTTCTGTACAGTCTCGCTTCCATAATCACCCATTGGCTCAGATCGAAGTTAAGTGAGTATAAATTTTGTTTTGATGGCTCTTTATTCCTAACTTTATTTTTTATCATTTTTCCAAAAGTTTAGAAGATGTGTGCATTCAAAAAAATGGTATCGTTAAATTTTCACAACAAAAATTAATTTCTAATAAAAAAAACGAATTTTCAACAAAATTTTTAATTTCGCGGTGTTCCTATCATCAAAAAACAGCAATTAATTAAAAATAATTGATACTTGGACTATCTGAATCTTGAAGAACACTTTTTAAAGGTGAATACAAATAATCTCTAGACCTATAGAGATTTGTAATGAACCTTAAGTTTTCTATATCTATGGATTTTTGACTTTTTACAAAAATAACTTTTTTCAAAAACAACTTAATTTTTAACCCTTAAAACACGAGAAGCGAATTTCCATTTAAAAAACATCAATTTTCTATCCAAAATAGATTAGCTACATTTTCAGTTAAAAACTTAATTTGCAACACGAAAAAAAACGAATAAATTTTCAAGCAAAAAGATTATATGTTTACTAAAAAAGATGAACTTTTGAAAAGAAATATAATGGTTGAATTTTCATTTAACAAAATTCCTTTTCAATAAGAAACTAATTTGCAATCGGAAGAATGAATTTGCAATCAAAAAGGACAATTTTATAAAAACAAAAAAAAATCAACAAAATAGTTGAATTTGCAAGACCATAGTTAAATTTTCAAAAATTAATTTTCAACAAAAAGTTGAATTCAATTTTAAATAATTAATTGATTTATCATTTAATTAATTGATTATAATTATATAATATTATATAATATATATTAATTATAAAATTAATATATTTTAATTAATTAATTAATGCGCGCATTGCGCGCAAACTGATCTAGTTGCTTCAGACATCGTTCTAAAAAAAACCAAAAAGAAAACACTTAGATATTTTCGAGACGAATCCAAAGTTATTCTCCATTTTTCATTTCGAAGCTTAGTTCCTTCTTGATTAACTAAAAAATACGAAATCCATAGATATGAGAAAATTTAAAGTCGACATAAATCTCTGCGGCTCTGTAAATTATTTTTTTCACCTTTAAGATGTTTTTTCGTCAAAGCGGAATCTTTTTTCGTTGGAAAAATAAAGGAAATTTCCTCGAAACTCAGGTTTGAAAATGCAGTATATGCATGTAGACGGTAAAGACTTGCATGTGGCATAATAAGAATTGGCACTCGACAGCTGCTTCTCATGAAAATTCATGAAAGGCAATTTTGATCTTGAGAATCGGATTATAATGAAGCGCGATTTTCAGATCGAATAAAAAATCCGAAATCTGTAAAAAAGCGTTGCATATAATTTTGATCAATTTTCGGGATCAAATTCATCACCTGGCATTCACTGTGATATCATTACTCAAATTAGTGTTAATTAAAGTGCGTTCGAAAAAAAAGGAATATTATCCCTTTCCCTACAATTAATTTTATATTTTCAGATGAAAGTATTCAACACTTCCAAAATTTCTCAAAAATGTCGGAAATTCAACAATTCTACGATGCTCAAAATATATTTATTACAGGTATAGCTAATTTCTGACCTTCAATAATATAATCATATTTTATTCCAATATTAAAATATGCAATATAAATTTTATATCACTGATAATATAAGTCAATATAATAATTTATTCGCAATTGCGGTATTATGAGTCTGTCATGTCCCCTGAAAGCTCGGACAGAACCATTTTCTAAATTTCGCGTCATAGAGCTGACCAATCACAGTCAAGCAGATGACAGATGACTGTCGCTTCAGTTTTATGTTTTCACGACCAGAAATATCATAAATATCAAGACTCACTTTTCAGCCGGTGCCACAGTCTCATAAAATTCTGATTTCGTATAAAATATCGTACATCACTCGTAGTATAAGGCAGGTCCTTACGTGGAGTAAAGGCATGTCTAATACTACTTGTGATATAATATACTATTATTTCGCAGGTGGGACAGGATATTTTGGAAAAATTGTCATAGGAAAACTATTGAGGAGTTTTCCAAATATAGGAACCATCTACATGTTGGTACGGCAAAAGAAGGGCAAAGATGTAAACGAACGACTGACGGAGCTCTTCAAATCACCAGTGATATACAAACTAATCTTCTTTATTTTTCTAAACATTATAATCTATTTCGCGAATCCCATCTAATGAAAACGACATAATATTTTAGAATGAAAAATACATAAGGGGCCGTCCATAAACTACGTTACCAATTTAATCTTATAATTTTGAAAATCTCCTTCATATATTAGACTTCAATTGAACCTGAATTCAATTGATAGAAAATTAAATTTTTTTCAAATCAATTCTTTGAACGGAAAATATAATTATTCCATTTTCAGTGGAAAATGTATGTTTTTTAGATGAAAATTCAACGATTTGATACCCGATTCATCTTTCATGATTGAAAAATAATTTTATTTTTGAAAATTCATCTTGTCCGGTTTAAAAGTCAACTTTTTTTTAAAACATTCGACTTTTTAGCTTGAAAACTTAACTCTTGTGTGTACAATTCATCCTATTGGGAAGAAAATGAATGTTGTTTCTTGGAAATTCATCTTCTGTTTAATTGATCAAATCTATTTGTTTAACTTTTGCCGAAAATTCCACTATCCTGTTATTTAGTTAAAAATTCGTTCTGTTGGATTGAAAATTAATCCTTCATGGTAAAAAAAAGTCATCTTCGTTCACAGACAAAACTGAGAGTAAATTTTGTTGCAGGTAATTTCGTATTTTTACTCGCTGGTGTAGGTAGAATATAAATATTACCTATGGTGGGAGTAATCTGTCTGCTATTACCTGCTCCGATGGGTAAACAGAGAATATTACCGTGAGTTGAGAGTAACTGTCATTGATTTTTGCAATAACCCAACATATTAGTCTTTACAAGTGAAAAGGCGAGAGTTTTTATTTGCAATATGTATAACTTTTCTAATTATTTTCGCTCTCGGGCAATTTAACCATCAATCAATTATGCAAATATAGCTGTTTGTAACAATAAATGTGTCAGCTCTCAAAAGTCGCCACGGCCTTCAAACCAGAAGGTATTCTCTCTGGGTTAGAATTCCATACGGAAATTCTACAAACATTTCTACAAATTAATTTTGGACTGAGTTTGACTTCCGGTGATGGACTGCCCTCGCCACATCTGCACCAAGTATGCCAACAACATCTTCTTCGAGAAAATTATGCTACCCATCTCAAAACCTTGCACCTACTGTGGGTTCCTGGAGGAAACGAGATTGAACCAATGCCCCAGGTGTAAAAAACACAACTTCTCCGGAGAAGTCTGGGGTTTACAGTACTTTCGGGTACCTGGAATAAGTTCTTTGAATACAAGAGATTGGACCAATGCACCAGGTGTAAGAATCACATCTTCTCCTGGGAAGTCTGGGATTTACAGTAATTTAGGGTACTAGGGTGTTTTTACACCTGGTGCATTGGTAGAATTTCGTGTCTTCCAGAAACTTACTCCAGGCACCCTATGGTACCGGAAAACCCGGACTTTCCCGGAGAAGATGTGTTTTTTACACCTGGTGCATTGGTTCAATCTCGTTTCTTCGAGAAACTTACTTCAGGGACCCTAAGGTACCGGAAAACCCAGACATTTCCGAAAAAGAGGTTTTTTTAACACCTGGTGCATTGGTTCAATCTCGTGTCTTCGAGGAACTTACTCCAGGGACCCTAAAGTACTGGAAAACCCGGAATTTCCTCGAGAAGATATATTTTACATCTGATGCATTGGTTCACTCTCGTGTCTTCGAGGATTTTACTCTAGGGACCCTAAAGTACTGGGAAACCCTGACTTCCCTGGAGAAGATGTGTTTTTTACACCTGGTGCATTGTTTCAATCTCGTGTCTCCGAGGAACTCATTCCAGGGACCCTAAAGTACTGTCAAAAATTAGATTTCCCCGGCGGAGATGTATTTATTACACCTGGTGCATTAGTTCAACCTCGTGTGTTCGAGGAACTTACTCCAGGGACCCTGAAGTACTGTAAAAAATCAGACTTTCCCGAAGAAGATGTGTTTCTTACACCTGGTGCATTGTTTCAATCTCGTATCTTCAAGGAACTTATTCCAGGGACCCTGAAGTACTGAAAAACCCGGACTCTTCCGGAGATGATGTGTTTTTACACCTGGTGCACTTGTTCAATCTCGTTTCTTCGAGAAACTTACTCCGGGGACCCCAAGGTACCGGGAAACCCGGACTTTACCGTAAAAGATTTTTTTTTCTATACCTGGTGCATTGGTTCAATCTCGTGTCTTCAAGGAACTCATTCCAGGGACCCTAAAGTACTGTAAAAAATTAGATTTCCCCGTTCGAGATGTATTTATTACACCTGGTGCATTGGTTCAACCTCGTGTGTTCGAGGAACTTACTCCAGGGACCCTAAAGTACTGTACAAAATCAGACTTTCCCGAAGAAGATGTGTTTCTTACACCTGGTGCATTGGTTTAATCTCGTGTCTTCGAGGAACTTATTCCAGGGACCCCAACGTACTGTAAAAAAATAGATTTCCCAGTAGAAGATGTGTTTCTTACACCTGGTGCATTGGTTCAATCTCCTGTCTTCAAGGAACTTATAACAGGGACCCTAAAGTACTGTAAAAAAATAGATTTTCCCGGAGAAGATGTGTTTATTACACCTGGTGCATTGGTTCAATTTCGTGTCTCCGAGGAACTCATTCCAGGGACCCCAAAGTACTGTGAAAAATTAGATTTCCCCGGCGGAGATGTATTTATTACACCTGGTGCATTGGTTCAATCTCGCGTGTTCGAGGAATTTACTCCAGGGACCCTAAAGTACTGTAAAGAGTTAGATTTCCCCGGAGAAGATGTGTTTCTCACACCTGGTGCATTGTTTCAATCTCGTGTGTTCAAAGGACTGACTCCAGGGACCCTAAAGTACTGTAAAGAGTTAGATTTCCCCGAAGAAGATGTGTTTCTTACACCTGGTGCATTGTTTCAATCTCGTGTCTTCAAGGAACTTATTCCAGGGACCCTGAAGTACTGAAAAACCCGGACTTTTCCGGAGATGATGTGTTTTACACCTGGTGCATTGGTTCAATCTCGTTTCTTCGAGAAACTTACTTCAGGGACCCTAAGATACCGGAAAACCCGGAAATTTCCGAAAAAGAGGTTTTTTTTACACCTGATGCATTGGTTCAATCTCGTGTCTTTGAGGAACTTACTCCAGGGACCATAAAGTACTGGAAAACCCTGACTTCCCTGGAGATGATGTGTTTTTTACACCTGGTGCATTGGTTCAATCTCGTGTCTTCGAGGAACTTACTCCAGGGACCCTAAAGTACTGTAAAAAAATAGATTTCTCCGGAGAAGATATGTTTCTTACACCTGGTGCATTGGTAGAATCTCTTGTCTTGCAGAAAGTTACTCCAGGCACCTATAATACCGGAAAACCCGGACTTTTCCAGAGAAGATGTGTTTTTCACCTGGTGCTTTGTATAATCTTGTGTCTTCAAGGAACTTACTCCAGGGACCACAAAGTACTGTAAAAAAATCGATTCCTCCGGAGAAGATGTGTTTCTTACACCTGGTGCATTGGTTCAATCTCGTGTCTTCGAAGAACTTATTTGAGGGACCCCAAAGTACTGTAAAAAAATAGATTTCCCTGGAGAAGATGTGTTTCTTACACCTGGTGCATTGGTTCAATTTCGTGTCTCCGAGGAACTTATTCCAGGGACCCTGAAGTACTGTAAAAAATTAGATTTTCCCGGCGGAGATGTATTTATTACACCTGGTACATTGGTTCAATCTCGTGTGTTCGAGGAACTTACTCCAGGGACCCTTAAGTACTGTAAAATATCAGACTTCCCCGGAGAAGATGTGTTTCTTACACCTGGTGCATTGGTTCAATATCGTGTCTTCGAGGAACTTACTCCAGGGACCCTAAAGTACTGTAAAAAATCAGACTTCTCCGAAGAAGATGTGTTTCTTACACCTGGTGCATTGTTTCAATCTCGTGTCTTCAAGGAACTTATTCCAGGGACCCTAAAGTACTGAAAAACCCGGACTCTTCCGGAGATGATGTGTTTTTACACCTGGTGCATTAGTTCAATCTCGTTTCTTCGAGAAACTTACTCCGGGGACCCCAAGGTACCGGGAAACCCGGACTTTTCCGTAAAAGATTTTTCTTTCTACACCTGGTGCATTGGTTCAATCTCGTGTTTTCGAGGAACTCACTCCAGGGACCCTAAAGTACTGGAAAACCCGGACTTCCCTGGAGAGGATATATTTCACACCTAATGCATTGGTTCACTCTCGTGTCTTCGAGGATTTTACTCCAGGGACCCTAAAGTACTGGAAAACCCGGACTTTCCCGGAGAAAATGTGTTTTTTACACCTGGTGCATTGGTTTATTCTCGTGTCTTCGAGGAACTTATTCCAGGGACCCCAACGTACTGTAAAAAAATAGATTTCCCTGGAGAAGATGTGTTTTTTACACCCGGTGCATTGGTTCAATCTCGCGTCTTCGAGAAACTTACTGCAGGGACCCTAAGGTACTGGAAAACCCGGACTTTCCCGGAGAAGATGTCTTTCTTACACCTGGTGCATTGGGTCAATCTCGTGCCTTCGAGGAACTTACTCCAGGGACCAGTTTACAAGGCCTTCGAGGTAAACATTGAGAATTACTCACCAAACGTAGGTAAAAACAGAACACCCGATATGTGCGGGTAAAGTTTACCCACATGGGATAATTTTTGTTGCAGGTAATCTTTACCCCGAAATCCGTGTAAAAATTACACTTGGTTTTTTCTGTGTTGATATTAAAAAAAAATCGTGTTTTTACTAGAGAATTTATAAATGTGGTGCAAAGTGTGAGTAGTTGGTCGTTGTTGTAACTGTCTGGTTAAAAATTTATTTTTTTGTTGTTAAAAATGGCATAAAATGGGTAACTTGGTTTATTGATGTCCTGGTAATCATGAAATTTTCTTGCTTTTTATTTATCAAAAAAATATTCGGAATATTTTGAAAATTCCTACATGTTGTATCAGTACAAAGTTGGATTTTTAATAATCATCTCCGATAAATCAAAAGTTTTTCTATTTATGGAATTGTTTTTTTTTATTTATAGTGCATTCCTACAGTGCGCAATTTTTTGTCAACTGCATTGCATTTTTTTTACACAGATTTTTGAACCTTTGAAAAATAAAAATGCTTACATTGAGCAGAAAGTCGTAGCAATAAATGGCGATATAGGAAAACCTGGTTTAGGAATGTCTAATGAGGATCGGGATTTCCTCACAAAAGAGGTAATATAACTCTAACATATCATCTATTTTTTAAATTGAAATAATTTTTTGTTTAACAATTTTCGTTTTTAGGTATCCATAGTTTTTCACTCGGCAGCTTCTGTGAAGTTTAATGAACCTTTACCAACAGCTTTTGGGACGAATATTTTTAGTGTTAAAGAGATCATCGACTTTTGTAAAGAATGCAAAAAATTAAAGGTGAGATATAGAAATTTGGAGAAAATAAGAATTTCTCAAAAGAAGATCAAAATACGTTGAAAGTATTTTTTAAATATCAATTGAGTAACGAAATATTTCTACACCGCCCCCCACACCCCTCTTTCTGTACGTGATTTTTAGTTTCCAAAAATGTTTTACTAGTTATCGCTAGAAGAGTTAGGCAGATTATTTTTTTTACCAGAAAAGAAGAATTTTCAATCAAAGAAATGAATTTTCAACTGAAAATGTAAGTCTTCAAACAAAAAAAAATGATTCCTTAACAAAGTGATTCAACCAAATCTTTCAAATAGAATAGATGAAGACTCAAGCAAAGGAGAATAAGTTTTAACCAAAAGGTTGCATTTTCATAAAAAAGCAATTTCTACCAAAGCGGATGAATTTATAAATCAAAAAAATAAATGAAAAAAAAATAGTTGAATTTTCTGTCAAAAAAGATTTTAGTTGACTTTTCGCGATCAAAAATGAATTTTTAACCAAGAAATAAGTTTCTACGAAAAAATTTAATTTTCAATCCAAAAAGACGAATTTTTACTCAAAAAGGATGACTTTTTAACAAAATTGTTGAATTCTTTACCCAATAGTCGCATTTTTATCCAAAAAAGATTAAATTTCTCTCAAAGCAAATGAATTTTTATTCAAAAAGCAAAAAAAATTTCTAAAAATAGTTGAATTTTCATCCAGAAAAGATTCGAGTTGACTTTTCAAGATCAAAAAATGAATTTTTTAACAAAAAATAAGTTTCTGCGAACAAAATTCAAATTTTCATCCAAAAAGACGAATCGTTCAACCAAAAGGGATGAATTTTCAATAAAAAAAGGACAATTTTTTTAAAAAGTTGAACTTTCATCCAGAAAAGCTTTTAGTCAGAGTTTCAATCAGAGTTGATTTTCCAACCGAACAGCTGCATTTTGATTCAAGAGAGATGAAATATTTCTTTTAGAACAGATGAAAAAAAAATAGTTAAATTTTCATCCAAAGAAGATTTCAGTTCACTTTCCAACACCAAAATAAGAATGGTTAACTATAAGTTAATTTGCTGCTAAATAGTCAAATTTTTAACCAAAAAGTATGACTTTTCAACAAGATTGTTACATTTTCAACCAAACAGTTGCATTTTCATCCAAAAAATGAAAATTCTACTAAAACAGGTGAATTTTTAAATCAAAAAGACAAATTTACAAAAAAGAGTTGAATTTTCATTCAAAAGGATTTCAATAGATTTTTTAACAGAAAAATACAAATTTCAAACAAAAATTAAATTTTCCAGGAGTTAGTTGAATTTTCAACCAAACAGTTGCATTTTTTCGAAGAAAGTTGCAATATTTCTACTGAAAAAAGATGAACTTTTAAATCAAAATGACAAATGTTCAGAAAAAATATTTTTCATCCAAAAAATATTTCAGTTGACTTATCAGCAACAAAATATGAATTTTAAACAAAAGGTTAATATCATACGGAAAGAGTTGAATTTTTAACCCAAAAAGAGGAATTTCTAACAAAACAGTTGAATTTGCAAAAAATGATGCATTTTTAAGAAAATTGTTAAATTTTCAAACAAATAATAAAATTTATAACTAAAAAGATAACCTTCAGAAGAATTTTTTTGCGAATTTTCAAAAATTGCGTACATGAGTGAAGGACCCCGCCCCCTTCTATCGTAACAAATCGTGAACAAATATCTTGAGCCCACCCCCGGCCCCTTGAAATGTTACATAATTTAAGGGGCATTATTTCTCAACTGCCCCAACTTTAAAAGTCATGTTCTTTGATTTTCTTTAAATTCGGGGCATATGTTCACCTACCCAATAGTACTTAATCGACAAATTTATAGACCACAAAAACCACCCCTCTCCAAGTGATGGGGGTGACATTTTCAACCCCAACTCCTGCACGGGTATTTTCAAAAGCTTGTAACTTCCTTTCTATTTCAGCGATTTAAAATTTTTATGAGGGTTTTCGAAAAGCTATTTCTTACTCTTTTCTTCTATTTTATTAACGAAAAAAACTAAACAAAATTTAAGCATTTTTTAAACAATTCAATTGTTTATTTAACTTTTTTAGCAATTTGGGGTATTTTTATTTTTTTTTAAATAGTCTTAAAAGGACGCCTGACCTTTTGGCTTCAAAAAAGGTCCTAAGCAAAAAAATGGTCCAGTGAATAGTTTCCGAGATATAGGCCCCGATGTGAAGGCAGTCCTAATGCTCGTGCTCAGACGCAATCCTTTAGTAGTCCACATACTAGTTTTCAAGTCTAACATTCTTTCAACGCATTCATGTTCATTCAGAATGACATTAAATCAGCTAATAAACATTTTAGAATGTTTGTCGGCGGTTCAGAGTAAGTTTATATTATTTATTATTTGTTAGAAACAAATAAAAAATGCAAACTACTCTTTTCAGAAGTAATGTTGATTTTTGTCAGTATGAATGATTCCTTACTATTACAGTTCGTCAGTTCACGATATTAATTAATTTTTTATACACAGTCGTCCAAAAATTTCATTTTATGAACGAATTTTTTTCTGAATATGTGCCTAGAAACTCTTATAACGCGTAGACTCGGCCTTGATTTTGTAAATTTAGGTGAATTTCGATTAATAACTTGTTTTCCAATTTTTTAACTTATTCTGAAGCCAAAACTCTGGAGAAAGAATTTTTATTCTTTTTTCGTTGTTCTGGCTACTAGTTATTGCTGATTTACATCAAGTTGAAAATTCCACAATGGCTTAATGATCTATTTTTCATGAATCTGGTACCATAGCTAAACGTTAAGATATTGAGCGGTTGGATGTAATGACAGCCTACTTCTGTTTTCAACAGTCACTTGTTTTTCATTTGTTCTTCATGAAGTTATGTACAAAAAACAAGTGAAAAACAAGTGACTTAAAAAAATACAAGTAGGCTGTTATTGCGCGCAATCGCTCAATTATGTTTCGACATCACTCAGAGAAAAAGTTGTCAAGAAAGAAAAGTATCGTCCTCTTGCCTGTATTGTTTTGAACCAACTGAACATCTCCTTTATACAAACAGACTTATTTGGCTGCAAGATTAGATGAAGTTTGTCGCAAATTGACAGTGTTTGCTGCAAAAAGATTCTTTTTGAGACAAATGAAAATCTTCTCAACCTTCAATTATATGAGAGGAAAATTCATTTGTTTCAAAACGCATTCTTTTGACCCAAAAGGATATTCCTCTGAGTCTTATTCAAGTATCTACATGGTATTTCGGTATTACTGTTGCAACGCACGGTCTTTCGTTCTTTTGGACTTTATCTTGTTTGGAAATCTATCATTTAAAATAAAAGATTACAAATAAAATTCATGATTAATAATGTCAACGAAAATAACTTGGGGTCATTTTTGTGCCAATCCTTTTGGCAAGGAAAAGCATTGGAAAACACCAGAATTAAGATGTTTGTCGGTAAGTCAGAGGTTAAAATTTCCCCAATTGCCGAGCAACGCTAAAATTTGCCAGCCTTGTAGAAAAGAATTCAAGAAATTGAGTTCACAAGTGCCTCCAAATGAATCCAGCATGGAAGAAGTTGTTTATGGCAGTGAGGTCGATGACAACTGTATAGAAAAAGAAATCAGCGATGATCCAGATTTTCTATTTGTTCCGATAGAACATAGTGGTTGTAGAGATCAAAATCACAAAGCAGGTCTAGAAACTCTTCAACAAATTATACAAAAATTTAAGGTGAGTACTGATGGTGACGAAAAAATAACATTACTCACACTTGCTCCTAAATCATGGAGTCGTAGAAAGG
>CAKNXH010052871.1:35954-51663 GCA_932178445.1 Andricus quercusramuli
CCGAAACTTCGATAACGAACATGGTTCGTTTCTCGAAGTCAAGGAGAACTATGTCAGGCCTCGAGTGCGCAACAGAAACAATCCTCTTGTCGAGGAGCTGTTCGCGGAAGTTTTTCTCCAGTGCCTCTTTAATCCGGGCCTTCAGGAGTGAGTATTCAAGATCGATAAGTTTAGATGCATTTTGCTCACCCCTGATATTCAAGTCAAGGCTCCATTTGCGACTATATGTGCTGTACCCAGAATAATTCTGTTGTGAAGACATTCAATATTCCACGACCACCTTGAAGGCGTGAGATGTAAAGTCCGATATCAAGGGACCTGACCTCGTCATTCGTCCATGGAACTACTCCAAATGAAAAGAGTACTACTGGAACAGCAAGCATGTTTGTTGCAGATATTTTGTTCCTCGCCGATAGTTCGAAAGACCATATCTATCAGATGAGAAGTTTGTATCTGCATCGGCGTCATCCTGAAACACACCTCTCGGAAAGATGATACTGTTACTGATCACACGATGTTTTCCAGATGAGATAGTAAATGTGGTTTTCCAAAGCGGCATTAATCTCTGTATGCACCTCGCGATGTGTGGATGAACCTTTTAAGCATTCCAACAGGCAGATGACAAGTCTATGGGAGGTTGTATCAAAAGCTTTTCGGTAATCAATCCAGGTCGTCGATAGAGATCATTCATAGGATGCTGCGTCTTTACAGACACATCTATCGATGAGCAGGTTCTCACGAAATCCTGCTATGCCTTTCTTTGAGCCACGTTGTTCATACATCTCTCACCACACAGGTTCAATTGTCCGAAGAATCCTATCATTTAGGATAGCTGTGAAGATCTTATGCAGCGTGTTCAGACAAGTTATTGGCCTGTAATTCTTGGGGTCAGCTAAGTTGCCGTCTGCGGGTGGAGCACTGTGCACCCTTCCACCAACCACTCCGGAATTGGCTCTTCCGACTTCAGATATATGGTGAAAATTCGGGCCAGATGTTGGTGGTTTGGAGGAAACTTTTTCCGCCAGAAGGTCTTGATACCATCTGATCCCGGAGCGGAATAGTTCTTCATGCTTCCCAATACGTTTTTCACCTCCTCGGTAGTGATAGGTGGGCATTCCTCCTCAGGTGTTGTGAGAGCATTTCACAGCTCCTTGAAGCTATTTATGTTCTGTGAGCCTTCTACAAGTGGATCTTGGACTTCGTAGACTTCTCTCCAGAATGTTCCGACCTCCTCTGGTTTGGGCGGATGGTCGACAGTAATTGGAGGGTCTTGGAAGAATTTAGATGGGTCAGATAAAAACTGTCGATTTTTTCTGACCCACCTCTCTCTCCGCTCCAGACTTCTCCTAGCGTTTGATAGTACTCATATTTTGTCCACAATATTCTGCCTGATGGTCAGTGGCTTTGACTTGTTGACTGTGTGATGACGGATCCGCAGTTCGTGCGCGAACTGTCGAACCTCAGCAGTGAAAGACCTGCCAGATGTTATGTGGTCAATCACACACTGAATGCGGGACGCGTACTGTCTTGCCCAGCCTATCTTTGTGCTGAGTTGATGCATTCGTCTTTTGGTCTTATGATCAACCATTGGTTTTCTTTTACTGCTTGCATTTGCCACGAAGCTCATCATCCAGTTCATTCAGATCTTTGGGCTTGGGAGAAAACTGAATGTTGATATTTCTCCGGGCCCTGAAGCATCGTTCTTCCTCTATTGGATGCCTGTTCGCGGTTGATCTCAATGTCGCCTCTCTTTCTCTATACCTGGCTTGTTCTGGCTGCGGTAGAGTAGGCGCTCCGCTCACATAACCTCGGTCAATCGCATTGACTCCGTCTTGATTGGCTCCCCCAACTATAGGGTAGTGGGCATTGTTGTCCTACCCATTGTCGGGATCCCTGCGCGTTCGATTGTTTTGAATCGCACTTACTAAAAATATGTTTAGTGTTGTGATTGTTGTTCTCACTTACAGCTAGGAAAAAGGGTTCGTCTATCCTTGTAGAGCCCTGCATGCAAAGATAAGGCTGTATACTTTGAGAGGTCGCACGGTATCCCAGAATCACCGTTTGAGACACCTCTCCCAGGTGCCATTTAGCTTTCGGCACGATTCTTACGCATTTGCTTAGGGGTTATTCCTTCGGGACCATCCCTGGAAAATTGTCCGCGACTGCTTATTAATTATTGCAACCATATCCAACAGAAACCCTTGATACAGGGACCTTCTATTAGGCCGTAGCATCAGTGAAGGAATCTCATCGAAGCAGAAAAACAAGCATCTTCTTGGACAGATTTAGTCTTCCAATCTATCGGCTTTGAACAAGCTATCTGCGACTAACATACCTGCCGTCCCAGTTTTACTCTACTCGCTTGGGGTGGTCCACTGGACGAAAAACGAGCTGAAGGCCCTTGATATCACCACACGTAAGATCATGCACATGCATAAGAGCTTGCATATCAATTCGTCAGTTCGGCGATTGTTAAAACATTTCACGAACAGCTACTCGACAAGACAATGCACGGAAACTTTTGCAGAAATGTAGACGAACAGTCCTTGTCGAAGGAGCAAAACTTTAGCTTTACTTTTACTTTTTTACTTTACTTTACTTTTACAGTACAGAGGATTTTATTTTTGCATGCCAAGATGGTGTCATTTCCACCTTAGCATGCCGTGACCGCATTTTACATAAAGAACTTCCCAGTGATAGGTGCTCTCGGAGGTGCGAAACTATCGCTGTTTCGTAATCTTAAAGCCATACCCGCGTGCCAAAAATATGCAAAGGCACTTGCGAGATGGATGCAGAAAGCTGTCATCCTTGAGTCGCTTCGTGTCTTCAAGACACACTGAGGTTTCGCCGGCCTCTCGCTGTGATTTCATCGAGCCCTGTGACCACTGATCTCACGGCTACGAGAGATGGCCATGGGTGTGATTTACCGCGGTTTTACTGGGGGGTTAATGAAATTTTTTAGATGGCAGTTGCTCTTAGTGGGACCCTGCGGTGGTTATTTGACTCTTTGTTCTAAATTACACATATCTGAATTTTGTTGTATTAAAAAATATTACTACAAATTAAATAAACGAAATTACAATTTTCGCCCTTTCAAGTATGTAGATATTTTCATTTCAACTTATCCGCAGTTTTGTATTCAACTATTTTGTTCTTTATTTACAAAAAATTCAAAAACTGTTTTGACTTCGAAACACACCTACTGCATAAGGTTAACACACAATCAGTTACTAGGTTCATACAATTGTTCACAAAATTTTTTAATTTCTTGCAAGTTAGCATTGTTTCAATTACAGTATTATAGGAAAATTTCCAAACACCTATACCTTTTCCAAAGCAACAGCTGAAGGAGTGATAAAGGAATACGCAAATAATTTGCCATTTTGCATCTACAGATTTTCTATGGGTAATTAAAAATAAGTTTTTTCTTCCTGAAATCAATATAAAATATATAAGAGATTATTATATATATTTAATTTGTGCAGGTATTTCAACTTACAAAAAACCATTTCCTGGGTGGATTGATGTTTCTCAAGGACTCAATTCCTTGTTAATATATGTCAAACTTGGCATAGTTCACGTAATGAATATGAATTTGAATATAAATTTCGATATTATACCGCCAGATTTTGCGGCGAATGGTATGATTGCATCCTTGTGGGAGACTGGAACGATAGAAAAAAAGTACTGGGTTTCTTATTAACATACAGATATTCCCATTCAGGGTTGTTACAGGTCAGGGAATTCCAGAAAGGCAGGGTCAGTCGGGGAAAACCTAACAGATTCAGGCAGTTTTCGCAATCCTGCAGTTGAAGTTCATATAATTACTTTGTAGGAAATCGAACAATTTTGTTAAACACTCATTTATCTTTTTGGTTTTAAAAATGCATCCAATCTCATACCTATGGAAGAACACTGTCTCAATAATATTTACTTCTCTTTCAATAACAAATTCTACGACCAAACCTCAGAAGTAGCAATGAAATCTCCAATCTCACCAGTAACAGCCAACATATTTATGGAAAATCTAGAAACTAAAATCTTTAACAAATCCAAGCTTGAACCGGAATTTTTGTGCCGTTACGTTGGCGACGCCTTTGTCATCTGGAGACATGGACTAGAGGCACTACACAACTTCTTCGATTTTATCAATCAGTTACACCCTCATTTCAAGTTCACCATGGAAAATGAACAAAACGGTAAATTGCCCTTTTTGGACGTACTGGTTTACAAAAGGTGTGATAACATATTAGGACATGAAGTTTACAGAAAACCTACACATAAAAACAGATACCTACGTGCCTACTACAGAACGATTACACACAAAAATTCACAAAGCCATAAGAGAATGCACTCAAAACAACAAGTTAACAAAACCTGCTAAAGAAAGAGAGAGCATGACGACCAAGATGCTACCCTACATCCAAGGTGTCACAGAAAAAAGAAGAAAGAATTCACAAAAAACACAACATCCAAACCATATTTAAACCACCTGCAAAAATAGGACAACTTCTAAACAACCCTGAAGATGAAAAGGCACCTCTCATTGATGCGGGAGTATATAAAATCCCTTGCATTTGTGCCAAAGTCTATATTGGAGAAACCGGGAGAGCGGTGAACCAACGTATAGTGGAACATGAGAATAAAGTCAGCCTTAAACTTTTCACGTAATCAACATTAGCTAAGCATCATTTTGAAACAGGACATAGCATTTTATTTGACAATGCAACCGTCATCGCAAAAACGTAATAGGATTCCCAAGAAAACATAAAGAAGCAATCGAAATCTTGTAGCACCCTAATAACATCAATAGGGACAATGGATATAATACCAATCCGATTTGGCTTTCCGTCCTCCTGGATTTAAAAAAAAATACTTTATTGGCCAATCAAGTTTGCTCACAACTTTGCTCTTTCGACTTTTTTTAATCACGTTTCGTTGTTGACTTAATGATCTTCATTGCAAATATACTTTTGCTTCAGAATAATCTATCAATTCAAAAATTTCTTTGATAATCCAAATATTTGTTTAAAATTTCATGAATTTTGTCAAAAATACATCTTTTTGGGTCAAAAATAATTAATCTTTATGTTTGAAAATGTATTTTTTATCGAACATTAATTTTCATACGTAAAATTTAACCATTATATTTTAAGTCGGCAATGTATCTGTTTCAGGTCAAAATTCAAAGATCTTGCTGGTTCAGAATTGATCTTATTGAGTTCAAAACTCAACCGTTTGCTTACAAATTTATGTCTTTTCAGTACGTCTTATGTAATTTGTGTTCCTCATAAAATTATGTACATCTATTTTCATAAAAACGTTTGGAATGAATGTAAAAAGAATGATTTTTTTTGTATGAATATTATTGATCTCCTAAATGTAAGGTTGTTTTTACATGTAAAAGAAAAATTTAGAATTGTCAGAGAAAATGAAAAATTGGTTAGGGAAAAGACAGGAAAGGTCAGGCAATTTTGAAATCCGGATTTTGTAGCAATCCTGTTATTAATACTTGATAATAATTATCAGATGTCATCAATATAATTTTTCAGGACAGACGACGATGTACCTGTATACAATTTTGTTTCCAGTACAGACAATCCAATAAAATTTGGGAAATTATCTGAAATTTTTTATAAATACCAGTGGAGAAATCCAGCAAGGACATCTCTTTACTATCCATGCTACATCAACGTTACATCTGTACCATTGTTCATCATCCTTAACTTTTTAATTCATAGAATCCCAGTTTTTATTGGTGATCTTATTTTAAGATTATTGGGAAGGAAACCCATGTAAGTAATTTATCGATTCACAAATCGAAGCACTTTGTTGCACAAGACGTTAAAAAAAGTATACGTAATTTTTTCAGATTATATGGCACCTACAAGAAAGGAATGTCCGCCTTGGAAGCATTGCAACTTTTTATGAACAGGGATTGGGCCTTTGATACCGACAGGGTGAAAGCCCTCTGGAATAAACTTTCTAATACTGATAAGGAATTACTACCTTTTGATATAACAACAGTTAATTGGGAGGAATTCACCAATATACATTTTGATGCCATTCACAAATTCTTATTGAAAAGTGAAAATACCCCTGAAAGCATAAAACACTCTCGTCGTCGAATTTTAATGTAAGTTCAATTTCAAACAATAATTTTGAGTTTCATACAAAAACAAAGAGCTTTTTATTGTATTCCTCATTTAGATATTTTTACTGTCATTCTTCGAGGATTCTCTCCTTACTGACTTTGTCCATTAGCGTTTTACTATCTTCTTAATCTGCCGACAAATTTACATGAAAATATTGAATAAATTTGGGGTTAGTGATTCGAAAAATTGTAAAAAGACATTATGTTCTCATCGATATTTTCCTTATTACTAATTACTCAACTCTAACGTTATACTAAAATTTATCGTAGTTAGAATTGTAAGAATTATGATGTTTATGTTCTAGGCTATATATAATTCATCAGATCGTGACATTTTTGGGCATTTTCCTCATCCTATGGTTCACCTGGATGGTAGTTTCTTTATTTCTATGAAAAATGTATCATTTGTATACAAATATCTTTGTATTCGGAAAATAAATGTACAGCATTCATAGCGTGTATATATTCTATAATAAAATTATTTTAAATACTGTACATCTTTAATTTTTTTAATTTTTAAGTATAATGTAATGTTATAAAAAAGTCATAAAAGTACGAATTTGCAATTGGTTGTGAAGTCCAGTATTGGTAATATAGTTTATTGTATTCAAAAATAAACGTTTGTTTGACAAATTTAAAATGAAACACGGATCCTTCTGATATGCTGATATGCAGCAACATAGCAATATTCTTTTCTTTCTTCAAAAAAGTCTATTATTGGGCTTTTGCCTCGAAAGTTGTGGAGATGATCCGCTCCTTTTTTGCAACTTTCCTAGTTTTTGAAGGACACTTTGTAATTTTAGTATACTTACGTAGGGGAGAGTGGGGTATGGTGTCAGGCTTTGAATGAAATGTCCTTTAAATTATGATTGAAATGTGATTTTGATTCCTGCATTATTTGATGAGAAGCTCACATTATCAGGTTTCATATGTCATTACTTGAATCCGTTTTTTAAAAACGTTATTATTTGATATTTAATTAATTCGTTGATCTTGCATTTAGGTCAGCATACCCCATACCATGGGGCATGGTGTCCATCATATTAGTCCCGGTTTATTTCTTGAATATGAACGTTGTAGAATAAAAAGCATTCAATATAATAATTCTTGAAAGTATAACGTAACGAAAAAAATTACTCGAGACATGGTCAACACTAAATAAATGTTTTCTTATCAAAGTAAAGTATGTCACAAAACCTAGTTATAACCTCTTATTTCTTGAAAATTCTATTCAGGGTGTAGATATCTGCAATTGCCTTTAACAGATATCTTTTTTACCGACAGGCACCAAACGCGCGAGAATTCAAACAGACATTGATCAATAATATTCGAAATCCTATTTATTAAGTTTAGTTCATATTTTCTTTCCATGCTAAATTGAGAAATATTAACAGAAAAGAGAAATATTAAAATTAAATTTGAAAAGGAAATAAATATTTGAGGATTTAGGATTGTCTAAGTGCAAGGGTACCTTCTCATGAAGCAAAATTTCGGAGTTTACAAAATAATTTCTATGCAACAAACACTCCTATCGATTTATTTTCTTACCTCAAAATTGTGTTAAACTTCAAATTGATCTTCCAATTTGAAAACTTTTTTTTTTTTTAAACGATGTTAGACAGTTTGGACAAAAATAATTATTAATTTTTTTCTGGATTTTTTCAATCTATAAATAAGCTTAGAGTAAAACTAAATTTTGAGGCAAAAAAAATCAGTAGCATCTTTAATTTCTGAAAAAATCGTTTCTTGAACTCCAAAATGTTTCTCCAATAAAAAGCAACTTGAGTTGAGAATATTTTCTTCAATTTTCAGTTTATTCATAGTTGAATATAAATCCTAATGAATCTTAGTTTAATTCTAGTTGCTTTCTATTCTTTGTTTTGTTTAAAATGAAAATTTCAATACAGGTTTTCAAACTTTCAAATTCATCATTGACTTAAATTTTGATTTAGTTATTAATCAAAGAAAGCCTTTTGATAGAAAAATATTCACTACCTAATTCTGGATATACTAAATTGTGTTAATAAACTATAGAAATATACTGTATTGTATGTTGATGAATAATTATTATATAATAATAATTATTTTATTATTTATTATTATACTATGAATTATATTATTATATAATAAATAAATATTATGATTAAAATGAATCTTTACAATAATAGGTTCTCAATCATTATTATTCAATTATTATTTTTAAAAACTTTCTTGAGTGTAACTGCAGATATAATAAGAACTTATATTTAAATCTGTTCTGATCATTTTAAACGTAACCTCAAAATTCATATGCTGGTCTCTTTTAAATATGGAATCAAATTTGAAAGTGAGTAGTTAAGTAAAGAGAACCCTTTTCAGTATATTTTATTAGAAAATAATAATTCGGAATGGTAATGAATGGAAATATAACATTTATGACCTTTATAGCAACGATTTGTCATATTTGTAGGTTATGATCATGAATTTCACATGATAGCCTCTCTCAAAGAAATAAAGAGTGATCTTGGTACTTACCTGGAGCCTGGAATTTCATTAGACATAACACAGAACAGACATAACTGTCAGAATAATATTAAAATTACGAGATTCATAAGATAACTCACTGAGTTTTTCTACATCATCGATCAAATTACCGAATAATAACAGAAGTTTACAGAAATGTTTCACCTATTAAAATCAAATATTTTCATGGTTAAAATATTTCGAAATATGCTGTAAGTGCTAAGTTTGTGCCAATGACTTTTCCATTCGTTTCCGCCAAAACAGTTTTTTCATAATAACTCTCCTGACTCGTATTTTAAAACAAAATTTTCATCACATAACTATTTTGCGAAACAAAGTATGTTTTCTTTTGCAAAAAACTAATACGAAAATCATCCAACACGGGCGTGTTTTGCGATTGACACTATGCCCCACACGGACACCATACCCCACTCACCCCTATACTAAATTTCTATTATGAAGTTATATATGTATACTAAATTTATCAAGTGTATAGTATGTTTCTTTTACGTAAATGAATTTTATAGTTTCTGTATACTAAAATTCATATACGTGTTTACTATATTCAGTTAGGCAAGCGCGTTTCGATTCACGCGATTCGGGCAACGTGGCCGGTTGCAGGCTCGTATAGCGCTGCATTTGTTTGAGTTCTTTGTAATGCTAAAAGGTTCGGCTTCTTTCTGAGAGGATCCGCGAAGTCTTCTCTTTAAAAGGTATGTTCAATCTATTAACGTAAACGTAGCTTAACGATATGATCATTTGGAAATTGAAACCTTATTCTTTGATTTCATTTTTCATCTGATCATATTTACGGATGATGAAGACGGAACCCACGCGAAACGGAACGCGTATACTAAATTTCGTATACATGTATACTGAATGTCGTATACGCGTATACTAAATTTCATGTACGTGCATACTAAATTCACTATATGTATATACTAAATTTAATTTTATGTTGTGCATTCTGGCTTCCATTAAATGTATACTAAATAGTAACAAACAGGTATGTTACCGAAGCTTCGAAAATTCATCGAAAATTTATGAGAATATTCAATTATAATGCTTTTTTGTTAATTCTAAAAGTAATTATCGAAATTTGAATTTTGGATTTTTTCAGGAAAATTCAAAAAGTTGTCATGATATTTTTGTGAGGCTTTCAAAAAGTAACTGAATTTCGATTTCGTTAGCGCTTCTGAACATTACTAACCGTTTAGTAATCTTACAAAACATGTAACTGCAAAAACCTTCACTACATGTTTTTTACAATTCAGAGAGAAATTTCTAACAGTTTAGCCAATCAGAGTTGAAATGTCAGCGACAACTTTGCTTTCATTATCCATTTGCATTTGCAATAATTTTTTTCCAGAATTTTTTATTAAGTACACCAAAGAGAAATTTCGAAAAAAGATAGAAACTGGTATCATTGTATCCAGCAGTTTCTTTAGAAGCGTAGAGACGCTCAAAACACCTCATCTTCAATTTAAAAATACCCCATTATTAAGTTTGAATGAAAAACTACTGAATTTTACACGTGTAAACGGTTTTTGAAATGAGTAATTATTGCTTATTTGATGTAATTAATTAAATTATTTATATTTATTCAAAGGTGATCATATTATTTTTTGTAGTAATGCAATACAGTTATACGGAGTGTGCTGAAAATTTCCTAAATTTATTATCTTAATGCTTACAAAGTTTTCCATATTTTGAATTAACTTACATGGGCGCTGTCTATGATTTAGTCTATCAGCGCCAACATGATCTAATTACTGAATTTTTTGGATGTTGAAAGGTTGTCGACCACTGTAAATAAGTGTTCAAGATCTTATAGTTGATTTTCGATCATTTGGTATATTTTTTGTAATAACAAATATATAAAAAATCTATCAAATGATCGAAAATAAACAATAACATCGTGAAGATTATGTACTTACTTTCAAAAATAACAGAAAAGCTTTATAATTTAATATTCTCATAAATTCTCAATAAATTCTCGAAGCTTCAGTAACATACTGGTTTGTTACTGGTAATATTACCCGATTTTAAATAACGAGAATTTGATAACTCTTAATAATGAAACAACTTCCTATCACACGTATGAGCATAAGAATTTGAATTTCATTTGAAATTGATCTAACCAACTATACTACAAAGGGTTTTTATGTCAATGAATGTACAGTTTGTAAAATAATTCAATTATAAAATATATACACGCTATGAATTCTGTACATTTAGTTTGCAAATACGATGATATTTGTATGTAAATTATAAATTTTTTATAGAAATAAAGAAACTGCCATCCAGGTGAACCGTAGAATGAGGAAAATGCGCATAAATTTCACGATCTCATGAATTATATATAGCCTAGAACATAAACATCATAATTCTTACAATTCTAACTATAATTAACTCTCAGGAGTCATAAATAAATTACTTCACACATTGGAATATGTCCCGGCGGCATGGAGGGTTACGAGAGTAGTCTCTATTTCGAAAGCAGGTCGGAGCGGTTATACCTCACCCTAGGATTTCCATCCCATCAGTCTAACATCTCTTCCACTAAAAACGGTGGAAAGACTTGTCGATAGATATATCCGCGATAACGTCTTGTCAAGTACGCCACTTCACCAGGAGCAACATGCCTACATGGCTGGTCACTCGACGGAGACGGATCTAGGCAGAGCAGTTGACCTAATTGAAGAACTGAAGGATAAAGGCCTTGCGATTAGAACCTTTATGGAAAATGAAGGAGCCCTAAATAACACCTCTGAAGAGGTGATCAGGGCGGCCATGATTACACCTGGTGTGCACATTGCAGTCGTGGAATGGACGTGCCACATATTGGCCAACAGGAATCTGACTACGACTAAGGGTGAGGTCACTTTATGTGGAAACATTGACTCGGGATGTCCGCAGGGAGGAGTTTTGTCGCCCTTGCTGTGGTACCTAGTAGTGGATGAACTGCTTCATCTACTCTCGAGTCAGGGCCACCACGTCATAGGCTATGCGGACGATATACTGGTTACCGTGCGCGACCAGCATCTGGATGCGCTCTTCGGAGTAATGCAGTAAGCACTGATGCTAGTGGATTCATGGTGCAAGAAAACTGGACTATCGGCTAATTAGAGTAGGACAGACGCGGATGTATTCACCAGAACGTACAAGTGAGGAACCACGGGAACATTGAAACTTGGAGGACAACAACTGGAAATCAAAGAATGAGCTACATATCTAGGAATCATTCTGGTAAGAAGCTGTTATCAAACGAGCACCTGGAAAACAAGTGCAAGAAGCTAGTAGCGACTTTATGGCTCTGTAGAAGAGTCATGGGGATGTGTGACACAGCGATCTTGCGACCCAGGCTAACCTATGCGGCGGTGGTCTGGTGGAGCAGGTTCGAGCTGTCCACTGAGAAGTCTCGACTGTAAAGGATCAGGGGAGTGATTTTGAGAGGTGTCAATGGTGCCTTGAAGTCGACACCCACAATGGCACTGGGGGCACTAATAGATTTGAAACCCCTCCATCTTACCATAAAGGCCGTGGCTGTGAAGGCGGCCTGGATGCTAAATTCGGTAAATGACAGAAGGATCTCGACAGCAGTGAAGATCCCAGTCGACTTATAGAGAAAGTCAGAAAAAGGTTATCCAATACATTCTTCTGGGACTTTTGATACAAATTTATCATTCATGTGAAAGCTTTCAAACTGCTTAAAAAGCTTATAAATGTTGTGTTCGAAATCTTCAAACATCTGCATTGTGTTTCAAATGTTTTAAAATCTTTTAACGTTTTAAATTGTTTTGGAACCTTTCTAAAACCTCTAAATATATTCTAAACTTACTCGACTATTTTCCGAATTAATAATTGACCAATTGTCATTTATGAACAAAAAAATTGTTTCTCGAACTTTTTAAATATTCTCTTGAAATTCATGTTTCAGAATAAAAAATAATTTTAGATTTTCCGACCAAACTTAAAATTTTCCTCAACGTGTCCTCAAGTGTTTTTGAACACATCGAAAAACGTACACGCCTCCTCAGAACCGAGTTTTACTTAAATGAGCAGGCTAAAGTTTTTACCTCCGAAATTATGTTTTGGGGATGCCTCCTGAGTATTTTTACAGAATATGAAAGAAATCATAAGGCCCCCTTTTAACATAACTACATATCTGTTGTTTTTTGATCAATTGATGTCATTTTTTTTGTGGAGAGAACAAGTAATAAGTATCGTTATCGGTACTAAAAACCTTCAATTTTGCGCCGAAAATAAGTTCTTGTGTGATTAATATTGATTGACTTTCCGATCCCTTTTTGATATTGAAAAAAATGTGGAAGACATCATTTTTTTCTTTAAATCTTTTCCTTTTTGCAAAATATCTCATCTCCTGTACATCCCACATGAAAGTTGTGTAAAAATAAATTAAAAAAGATATAATTATATTTAAAGCTAAAAAAAAGGATTAATTCTAGCTTTCATAGAACAGAAGTTATAGTTTCTTATTTGCATCGTGAGTTACTAAAACTTTCGGCATTTTAAACAGTGAGTGAGTTTCCCCATCGGATAAGTGAATGAGAAATGTATTGGTTATTAAGTTCAAACAGAACAGTTACCATGATTCGATCTTTCAATGTGTAACAAGAATTCCACAAAAAGCAGCCTGCTATAAGAGACTATAACTTCTGTTCTATAAAAGATAGAATCAATTATTTGTTCTAGTTTTTAAGATAATTTAATCTTCTTAAATTTATTTTTACGAAGATGAGATATTAATTTATCCGATTTTTTCAATTATTTTCTTGTTTTTCTGTTGAGTTTCATTAAATGTCAGAGAAGACATTTTACTTTGCTTTTTATTCTTATATATCATCTTGGACCTAATGAAGAACTTTTACATTATTATAAGTCTGCGTATTGTATGTTTGGCTGCCTCGCCCCAGTTTTCACAGTTTTACTCTAAGTCAAAAAACTAGGGGAAAAAATGATTCTTTAAAGAAGGGGGAAAAAGAGGAATGGAGGGAAGAGTGTGAAGTCTCCCGCGTGAAAAAGATTTGCATGGTCAGTCGGTGATCCGGGTGAACTAGGTCGCGCCCAGGTACTTCAGCACGTATACTACGAGAACTTTTTCAAAATTCAAATCATGTCGAAAGCCAAAATAACTGTCAACGGTCAGTCGATGATGTGACTGCACTAGGTCGCACACCTGGTACTTTAGCACGTATTCTTGGAGAAATTTTTTTAAATTCAAATCATGCCAACATTCAAAATAACTACCTGCTGCACGATCAAGTGCACCGGGATCGTCTACTGACCATTGGAAGTTATTTTGGCTGTTGGAACAATTTTAATTTTAAAAAAGTTCTCGTAGAATAACTGCTAAGCTACCTGATGCGCGATCCGGTGCACTTGGATCGTCGACTCAACATGGCTAGTAATTTTGGCTTTTGGAACAATTTAAAGTTTGAAAAAGTTCTCGTAGAATACGTGCTGAATTACCAGGTGCGCGATCCGTTGCACTTGGATCGTCAACTCAACATTGGTAGTGATTTTGTCGATTGGAATCATTCAAATTTCAGAAAAGTTCCCGTGGAATACTTGCTAAACTACCTGATGCACGATGCGGTGCACTTGGATCGTCGACTCACCTCCAGTGGTTATTTTGGCTGTTGAAATAATTTGAATTTCAAAAAAGTTTCCGTAGAATACGTACTGAACTACCTGGTGCGTGGTCCGGTGCACTTGGATCGTCAACTCAACATTGGTAGTGATTTTGTCGATTGGAATCATTTAAATTTCAAAAAGGTTCCCATGGAATACATGCTAAACTACCTGGTGCGCGATCCGGTGCACTTAGATCGTCGACTCACCATTGGTGGTTATTTTGGCAGTTAGAACAATTTGAATTTCAAAAAAAGTTCTCGTAGAATACATGCTAAACTAACTGGAGCGCGATTCGGTACACTTGGATCGTCGACTCATCATTGTTAGTTATTTTGGCTGATAGAACAATTTGAATTTTAAAAAAGTTTTTCGCGGAATACGTGCTAAACTACCTGGTGCGCGATCCGGTGCACTTGGATCGTCGACTCACCATTGGTACTTATTTTTGCTGTTGGAATAATTTAATTTCAAAGAAGTTCTCCTGCAATACGTGCTAAACTACCTGGCGTGGGATCCTGTGCACTTGAATCGTCGACTCACCGTTGGTGGTTATTTTGGCTGTAGCAATAATTTAAATTTTTAAAAAGTTTTTGTAGAATACGTGCTAAAATACCTGTTGCGCGATCCGGTGCACTTGCATTGTCGACTCACCACTGTCAGTTATTTTGGCTGTTGGAATGATTTGAATTTCCAAAAAGTTCTCGTAAAATACGTGCTAAACTACGTGTTGCACAATCCGGTTCACTTAGATCGTTGACACATAATTCGAAGTTATTTTGGCTGTTGGAAAAATTTGAATTTTAAAAAAGTTCTCGTAGAAGACGTGCTCATCTACGTGATGCGCGATCCGGTGCACTTGAATTGTCGACTCATCACTGGTAGTTATTTCGGCTGTTGGTGTGATTTAAATTTTGGAAAAGTTCTCGTAGAATACGTGCCAAACTACCTGGTACGCGATCCGGTACTCTTGGATCGTCGGCTCACCAATGGTATTTATTTTGGCTGTTGGCTCATTTTAAAATTTAAGAAAGCTCCCGTATGTGGCGTTTCGAAAGCCCTGGTGCACTTTTGGGTGCACCCGGGTAGTGGACTTACCATTTAGAGATCTGTCGGCTGTTAGCAAAGTTAAGATTTTTATTTTCAATGCTGGCTAATGCTCTCTAACACTTACATATTCTTAAGAATACTCATTTGTGTTTAGCGTGTCCTAAGCATGGTAGACGGACAAGAGCAACGCTTTAACCATGTAACATTCAGCCGTGACCCATGCTTTAGTCAGATATTTCCAAGTTTTCTGCCATGCTTGAGCCATACGAACTTTTTTCACGCGGGATACTTCTCTTAGAATGACAAAGTGCCATTTATACTCATCTCTGAATAGTAAGTATTTTGATG
>CAKNXH010052871.1:61663-82699 GCA_932178445.1 Andricus quercusramuli
GAGATACCGCCAGACTTTGCGGCGAATGGTATGATTGCATCATTGTAGGAGACTGGAACAACACAAAAAAAGTACTGGATTTTTTATTCAAATACAAATATTACCATTTCGGGTTGCTACAGGTCAGGTAATTCCAGGACGGCAGGGTAAGTCAAGGTAAACCTAACAGATTCAGGGACTTTGATTACGTTCCTGTCGAGCTTGAGTATTTCCCTCGCTCGGTTAGAGTTAAGCTTTGAGCCAAAGCGTGTTCTAGCCTGTCTGCAACCAGAGACCAAATCCCACTCATTCTGATATTCCGCGGTCAGCCAAATGTTAATTTCTTCAGTAACTGACCTGCTGGAAATACCAATAACTGGCTCGGGTCCAGTGAGATTTCTTCTTGCCGCTAGTTTGACTGGCCTATCCGATATCCCATTGCCCTTGATACCGCTGTGTCCAGGGATCCATAGCAGAGTGACTTGGTTTTCCGCGGCTAACATATTTAGTGCCTTAAATCATTCCCATGCTAATAGCGACGTGGCCGTTGTTCCATTTAAAGCCAATATAGCAGTCCTGCTGTCTGCGCAGATACGAACGTTTCTTTATGGTTATACTCTTTTGCCTTGCAGACGCGCTGGAGTTTGGCTATAATGTCAGATTGTAGAACTGTGGCGTAGAACCCCATCTTGACTGTAAAGCCCATTCTATTCCTTCTACTATATACACCGGCTGCTGAACTCTCCTCGTTCCTGGCGCCATCTGTAAATTATTTGTCTTCATCTCTGGGCAGGTGTGCGTCGCCGCTAACCCATTTCTCCTTCGTAAATAAGCTAACTCGATAATCCTTGTCTAAGAGGTGGCGAGTGACCATTTTGTCCCTAGGCATGTTCATGGTCAGCCTCCTTGCGAACTCGACTGGGATCTTCACTGCTGTCGAGATCCTTCTGTCATTTACCGAATTTAGCATCCAGGCCGCCTCCGCAGCCAAGGCCTTTATGGAAAGATGGAGGGGCTCCAAACCTATTATTGCCCCCAGTGCCATCGTGGGTGTCGACTTCAAGGCACCATTGACACCTCTCAAAATCAGTCCCCTGATCCTTTACAGTCGAGACTTCTCAGTGGACAGCTCAACCCTGCTCCACCAGACCACCGCCGCATAGGCTAGCCTGGGTCGCAAGATCGCTGTGTCACACATCCCCATGGCTCTTCTACAGAGCCATAAAGTCGCTACTAGCTTCTTGCACTTGTTTTTCAGGTGCTCGTCTGATAACAGCTTCTTACCAGAATGATTCCTAGATATGTAGCTGATTCTTTGATTTCCAGTTGTTGTCCTCCAAGTTTCAATGTTCCCGTGGTTCCTCACTTGTACCTTCTGGTGAATACAACCGCGTCTGTCATACTCTAATTAGCCAATAGACCAGTTTTCTTGCACCATGAATCCACTAGCATCAGTGCTTGCTGCATTACTCCGAAGAGCGCATCCAGATATTGGTCGCGCACGGTAACCAGTATATCGTCCGCATAGCCTATGACGTGGTGGCCCTGACTCGAGAGTAGATGAAGCAGTTCATCCATTACTAGGTACCACAGCAAGGGCGATACAACTCCTCCCTGCGGACATCCCGAGTCAATGTTTCCACATAAAGTGACCTCACCCTTAGTCGTAGTTAGATTCCTGTTGGCCAACATGTGGCACGTCTGCCTGGATCCGTCTCCGTCGAGTGACCAGCCCTGTAGGCATGTTGCTCCTTGTAAAGTCGCGTACTTGACAAGAAGTTATCGCGGATATATCTATCGACAAGTCTTTCCACAGTCTTTAGTGGAGGAGATGTTAGGCTGATGGGATGGAAATCCTTGGGTGAGGTATTGTTGCTCCTACCTGCTTTCGGAATAAAGACTACTCTCGTAACCCTCCATGCCGCCGGAACATATTCCAACGTACGACTAGCCCTAGCAAGTCTCTCTAGCGGCCCTATGCTAAACACTCTCGCCGTCGAATTTCAATGTAAGTTCAATTTTAAACAATAATTTTCAGTTTCATATAAAAAAAAGAGTTTTTTATTGTATTGCTCATTTAGCCATTTTACTGTCATTGTTCGAGGATTCTCTGGTTTCTGACTATGTCCATTAACGTTTTACTTTCTGCTTAATCTGCCGTCGAATCTTCAAAATCAGATGACCAAATCTAAGCGGGTATATTGAGTAAATAGTGCAAAGCCAAAGTTACATAAGAATATTGAATAAATGTGGGGCTAGTAATTCAAAAAATTGTAAAAAGGACATTATGCTTTCACAGATATTTTTCTGATTAATAATTACTCAACTCTAACGTTATACTAAAATTTTGAATACTTTGATTTTCCATAGGGAAGATTTATGTAACCTCTTATTTATGTAACACTGTCAATTCACCCCTCCCATGTAACAAATCGTAACAGTTTTCCGAACCCCCCACGCTTCAAAATATGTGACGTAATTTATTGATGACTCCTGAGTGTGAATCATAGCTAGAATTGTAAGAATTATGACGTTTATGTTCTAGGCTATATATAATTCATCAGATCGTGGATTTTATGGGCATTTTCCTTATTCTATGGTTCACCTGGAAGCTAGTTTCTTCATTTCTATGAAAAATGTATAATTTGTATACAAATATCTTTGTATTCGCAAAATAAATGTACAACATTCATAACGTGTATATATTTTATAATTAAATTATTTTAAAAACTGTACATCATTAATCTTTAAGTACAATGTAATGTTATCACAAAGTCATAAAAGTACGAATTTGCAATCGTTACTGAATTCCATTATTAATATGTTTTATTGACATTCATCCCATCTCATTAGAAATGGTTGCTTGCGACTTCATCGACATAAAATCCCTTTGTAGTATAGTTGGTTAGATCAATTTCGAATGAAATTATAATGCTGCTCGTTTCTACATTAAAGTAATAGTATTCCTTCCTTTTTGAATTAAAATTCCTGTTTTACAAACATATTGTAATTTGTCTCATCAGTAGATCACCTAAATATATGCATTATGCAACCAAACATATTCGTATGCTCATACGTATGATACGAAGCTGTTTCATTATTTAGAGTTTTTAAATTCTCGTAATTTGAAATGGGGTTATATTACCAGTAGCAAACCAGTATGTTACTAACGCTTCGAGAATTTATCGAGAATTTATGAGAATATTCAATTATAATGCTGTTTTGTTATTTTTAAAAGTAATTAGATAAACTTCACGATGTTATTGTTTATTTTCGATCATTTGATAGATTTTTTAAAAATTTGTTATTACAAGAAATATACCAAATGATCGAAAATTGACTATAAGATCTTGAAGATTTATTTACAGTGGTCGACAAACTTTTAACATCCAAAAAATTCAGAAATTAGATAATTTTGGCGCTTATAAACTAAATTATAAACAGCGCACATTTAGGTAATTTCAAAATATAGAAAACTTTGTAAGCAGTGAAATAATAAATTCAGGACATTTTCAAAACGCTCCGTATGGTTGTATTGCATTACTATAACAAATAAAATGATCACCTTCGAATAAACATAAATAATTTAAGTAATCAAATCAAATAGGCAATAATTACTCATTTGAAAAATCGTTGAGACGTGTAAAATTCAGTTGTTTTTTATTTAAACTTAATAATGTGATATTTTTAAACTGAAGATGAGGTGTTTTTAGCATCTCTAAGCTTCTAAAGAAACAGTTGAACACAATAATACCAGTTTCTATCTTTTTTCGAAATTTCCTTCTGGCTTACTTAATAAAAAATATTGGAAAAAAATGATTGGAAATGCAAATGGATAATGAAAGCAAAGTTGTCGTTGCTAGAACGAACATCGGATAAGTTATTTGGTATCTTACCAATATTACCGTACGTTACCAGGGTAATTTACCCTATTCAAAATTCTCATTGTTCTGCTGTAATTCGTCGTCAGTAAATCGCCTGAATTTGTGTGATACAACGTTCTTTTACGTTTACCCACAGACTTAGGACTGATTATACCAACTCTGATTAAATACATGATTAGCTAATCATGATTATTTTTTAATCGAGGCTCTAATCATGATTAAATTGTAATGCGTTCCGCCATGGACATTTCAACCCTGATTGGCTAAACTGTTAGAAATTTCTTTCTGAATTGTACAAAACATGCAGTGGTAGCTTTGTGCAGTTTCTTAAGAGTACGAAACGGTTAGTAATTTTCAGAAGCACTAACGAAACCGACTTTCAGTTACTTTTTGAAAGCCTTGCGAGGATATCAATACAACTTTATGAATTTTCCTGAAAAAATCCAAAATTCTAAATTTGATAATTACTTTTAAAAATAATAAAAAAGTATTATAATTGAATATTCTGATGGATTTTCGATAAATTCTCGAAGCTTCACTAACATACCGGTTTGTTACTGGTAATATTACCCGACTTTGAATTACTGAGAATTTCAAAACTCTAAATAATGAAACAGCTTCGTATCACACTTATGAGCATACGAATATGTTTGGTTGCATAATGCATATATTTAGGCGATTTACTGATCAGACAAATTAAAATATATATATGTGTGTGTGTGTGTAGAACAGAATTCCAATTTAAAGAGGAAGAAATACTATAACTTGAATTTAGAAATTAGCACAATTATAATTTCATTTGAAATTCAACTAACCAACTATACTATAAAGCGTTTTTATGTCGATGAAGTCGCAAGCAACCATTTCTAATGAGAAAAGATGAACGTTTTGATTGCTTATATGCTGGATTTCATAAATTTAGGCGATTTACTGATGGAACAAATGAAGATTTTTTGAAAAAACAGAATGCAAATTCAAAAAAGCAGCTAATAATGATCTACTAATAATTATTATGTTTAACTTTCTTCCTTTTACTGCCATCGGCTCCAGGACTACACTGTTAGAAAAAACCGTACAATATTTAGCATGCATTCAATGGAAGCCAGAATGCACAACATGAAATTCAATTTAGTATATACATATAGTGAATTTAGTATGCACGTACATGAAATTTAGTATACGCGTATACAAAATTCAGTTTACATGTATACGAAATTTAGTATACGCGTTCCGTTTCGCGTGGGTTCCGTCTTCATCATCCGTAAACATGATCAGATGAAAAATGAAATCAAAGAAGGAGGTTTTAATTTTCAAATGATCATATCGTTAAGCTACATTTACTTTAATAGATTGAACATACCTTCCAAAAAGAAGACTTCGCAGATCCTCTCAGAAAGAAGCCGAACCTTTAGCATTACAAAGAACTTAAACAAATGCAGCGGTATATATTTTAGTATACAGAAACTATAAAATTCATGCACGCAAAAGAAACTTACTATACACTTGATATATATAACTTGATAAGCTTGATATATATATAACTTCATAAAAGAAATTAAGTATACGTAAGTATACTAAAATTACAAAGTGTAATGAATTTAGTAAACATATAGGAAAATGGGACCCCAAAATAAGCCGAAAATCCGCACCATTTTTTGGGACCAACATAGTTTATGATGGAAAGAACCTGAATTGACGCAACAAAGCTCAAAATAATCGCCAACGCATGCTGTAACCGGGTTTGTCATTAGTTTACCCTCTCAAGCCCTTTCAACACTGGAAAACTACCCCTATGAAGGAAATGGAAAATACGTCATAAACAAGAACGTGTATAAAATATTTTTGAATTTTTTGTTTGTCTATAGATGAAGTTAATTAGTGTACGTGTATAATAACTACGTTAATTCTACTTATTATAACCATTTCAAACCTGAAAATCCGAAAGACTACCCCTATTAGGGGTTGGAAAGTACTTAATGACCAAGAACCGAATTGTGTAGTGTTTCAATTTTCCAGTTTTAAAAGGGATTGAAAGGATGAACTAATGACAAACCCGGTTACAGCATGCATTGACGATTATTTTGAGCTTTTGTGCGTCAATTTATGTTTTTTCCTTCAAAAACTAGGATAGGCGCAATACAAAGAGCGGATTTTGGGGTCCCTCTTTGATATGCCCGTGTATACTAAAATTGCAAACATTTCTAACAGTGTAAAATGTGATCCAACTGCGCCAGAATTTCCACAACTTTCGAGGCAAAAGCCCAATAATAGACTTTTTTGAAGGAAGAAAAGAATATTGCTATGTTGCTGCATATCAGCATATCAGAAGGATCCGTGTTTCATTTTAAATTTGTTCAAACAAACGTTTATTTTTGAATATAATAAACTATATTAACACTACTGGACTTCACTACCAATTGCAAATTCGTACTTTTATGACTTTTTAATAACATTACATTATACTTAAAAATTAAAAAAATGAAAGATGTACAGTTTTTAAAATAATTTAATTATAGAATGTATACACGCTATAAGTGCTGTACATTTATTTTGCAAATACAAACATATTTGTATACAAATTATACATTTTTCATAGAAATAAAGAAACTACCATCCAGGTGAACCATAGAATGAGCAAAATGCCCATAAATTTCACGATCTGATGAATTATATATAGCCTAGAACATAAATATCATAATTCTTACAATTGTAACTATGACTAACACTTGAGAGTCATCAATAAATTACCTCACATATTTTGGGGCAAGGGGGTTCGGAAAACTGTTACGGTTTGTTGCATGCGAGGAATGAATTGATAGTGTTACATAAATAAGAGGTTACATAAATCTAACCTATAGAAAATCAAAGTATTCAAAATTTTAGTATAACGTTGGAGTTGAGTAATTAGTAATATGGAAAATATCTATGAAAACATAATGCCTTTTCACAATTTTTTGAAATAATACCGCCAAATTTATTTAATATTCTTATGTAACTTTGGCTTTGCACTATTTACTAAATATACTCGCTTAAATTTGGTCACTTAATTTTGTAAATTTGATGGCAGATTAAGAAGATTGTAAAACGCTAATGGGCAAAGTCAGTGACGAGAGAATCCTCGAAGAATGACAGTGAAAATGGCTAAATGAGGAATGCAATGAAAAGCTCTTTGTTTTTATATGAAACTTAAAATTATTGTTTAAAATTGAACTTACATTATAATTCGACGATAAGAGTCTTTTATGCTTTCAGAAGTATTTTCACTTTTCAATAAGAATGTATGAATTGCATCATAATGTATATTGGCGAAATCTTCCCAATTAACTGTTGTTATATCAAAAGGTAGTAATTCCTTATCAGTATTAGAAAGTTTATTCCAGAGGGCTTTTACCCTGTAGGTATCAAAGGCCCAATCCCGGTTCATGAAAATTTGCAATGCTTCCAAGACGGACATTCCTTTCTTATAGGTGCCATATAATCTGAAAAAATTACGTATACTTCTTTCAACGTCTTGTGCACAAAGTGCTTCGATTTGCGAATCGATAAAAAATTCTTACATGGGTTTCCTTCCCAATAATCTTAAAATAAGATCACCAATAAAAACTGGGATTCTATGAATCAAAAAGTTAAGGATGATGAACAATGGTACAGATGTAACGTTGATGTAGCATGGATAGTAAACAGATGTCCTTGCTGGATTTCTCCACTGGTATTCCTTAAGGAGTGCAGACAGTTTTCCAAATTTTATTGGATTGTCTGTACTAGAAACAAAATTGTATACAGGTACATCGTCGCCTGTCCTGAAAAATTATATTGATGACATCTGATAATTATTATCAAGTAGTAATAACAGGATTGCTACAAAATCCGGATTTCAAAATTGCCTAACCCTTCCTGCCTTTTCCCTAACCAATTTTTCATTTCCTCTGACAATTATAAATTTTTCTTTCATATATGAAAACAACCTTACACTTAGGAGATAAATAATGTTCATAAAAAAAAATGATTCTTTTTACATTAATTTAAAACGTTTTTATGACAGTAGAGGTACATAATTTTATAACACAAACTACGTAAGACATACTGAAAATACATAAACTTGCAACCAAACGGTTGAGTTTTCAACTCAATAAGATCAATTCCGAACCAAAAATAGAAAAATTGAATTTCCCATCATAAAATATTTTAATTTTTAATCATAAACAGTAAAATTATTCAAAAAATACGAATATTTAACAAATCAGTTGAATTCTCAAAAAAGATAGTCTAATTTTCAAACCAAAATGAGAATTTTCAGATAAAAGAGATAAATTTCCAAGCAAAATCTTTCATTCTTGAGCTAAAACAGACACATTTTCGACTTCAAATATAATAGTTAAATTTTACGTATAAACATTAATGCTCAATCAAAGAATAATTTTTCGAGCATGAAGGATATATTATTTTCAATCCGAAAAGATGAATTTTTAACAAAATTCATAAATTTTTAAACAGGTATTTAAACTTTTAAAAGAATCTTCAAATCTTGGAATATTAAACAAAAGTGAATTCTCAATGGAGAAGATGAATTAGTCAACAAGTAGATTGATATTCTACCACAAAAGACAAATTTTCAACAAAATACAAGCATTTTTAACCAGATAGTTGAATTTTCAACTGAAGAAGATACGTTTTTATTCGAACATGGTATAATTCAATTTTCTGCTGAAAAATTAATTTTTAACCATACAAAAAATGTGTCCAAGGAAAAAGTGCATTTATTTTCATGAATGATTCAAATTCGCAGTTTTTTACAACAACGAGACGTGATTTATAAAGTCAAAAAAGCAAAGTTGTTCCACTTGAAAACACCTAAAAAAAAGTTGCTAGGATTGTTTTAAGAAAAATACAATTAGAGTCGATTTTATTAATATTTTCGCGAAATTTTCGAGGCAAAAAACGCAATATAGAGAAAAGTGTTCAGAGACTTATTTTTTGGAAGTTTTCAAGTGGAACACCTTTACCTTTTTGACTTCTTCCGTATCTCGTCTCGTTATTGCAAACATGCGAATTATCATTTTTCATGAAAATAAAGCCAATCTTCTTCTTCTCTTCTTCTTTTACTCTAAGGTGCGGGTACAAAATAAACCCTCATGGGATAAATACACCGTATTAGTATCAACTTAGAAAAAATGTTCAACGAAAATAAAACGATGGCCTTTTTGGGAAAATTGTGTTTCAAGATTTTCGGAAAAATCAATCAGAATCTAGAAGAAAAAGTCAAATAGCAATATCGTTTTAGATACTACAATACTTGGAAAAAAATTTCTATCCACTAACCCGGATGAAATGTAACTCCTGCATTTTACCAGGAGAAGTAATTTTTCTAAGCTAATATGGTTTTTCGGGCCTGTAGATGCGCAATAGAGAAAACCTGGGACTTAAAACCCAAGATTACTCACTGGTTATATACAAAAACACTGTAATAAAAGGTGGTGTTTCGGGTTTCAATCGTGTGAAAAACTACGAATCTGGCCGACGTTTCTTGAAAATTGCAACTCACTTCTTGAGGGCCAGAGCGCCCCATCGGGGGGACTGGTCGAACATTGATTGGACAATCAAGCCTGTTTTTAAAAACATAGGAGGACGGAAAGCAGAATCGGATTGATATTATATTCATTGTCCCTATTGATGATATGAGGGTGTTTTAAGATTTCGATTGCTTCTCTATGTTTCCTTGGAAAAATATTGTGCGTTTTGGCAAATGTAAATGTAAATGCACTATTTCGCTTTCTTAAATAAAATGCTATATCCTGTTTCAGAATGATGCTCAGCTAGTGCTGATTACGTGAAATGTTTCAGCCTGACTTTACTCTCATGTTCATTTATATGCTGGCTCATCGCGCTCCCGGTTTCTCCAATATAGACTTTGGCACAAATGCAAAGGTCGTTATTCTCTCTTTTTCTTTAGCAGGTTGTGTTCACTTGTTGTTTTGAGTGCATTTTCTTATGGCTTCATCCATTTGTTTGTGCAATCGTTTTGTATTGGGCATGTAGGTATCTGTTTGCATGTGTGGGTTTTCTGTAAAGTGCATGTCCTAATGTGTTATCAGACCTTTTGTAAACTAGTACGTCCATGAAAGGCAATTTCCCGTTTTGTTCAATTTCCATGATGAACTGGATATTGGGGTGCAATCGAACGATAAAATTGAAAAACATTTGTAGTTAATCTAGTCCATGTCTCCAGATGACAAAAGAGTCGTCAACGTAACGGCACCAAAATTCCGGTTTAGGCTTGGATTGGTTGAAGATTTTAGTTTCCAGATGTTCCATAAAGATTTTGGCTATTACAGGTGGAATTGGAGATCCCATTGCTGCTCCAGAGGCTTGCTCGTAGAATTGGTTTTTGAAAGAGAAGTAAGTATTATTGAGACAGCGTTCTTTCAAATGTATGAGATTGGAGGGAAAGGATTGCAAAGGATTCAATAATATCGATTCTATCAGCGATTGGTACTTTCGCGAAGAGAGATACTAGTTCGAAACTCACTATAGGATGTCTTGGGGTTGAATGTAAATCTGTTGTATCTTTCTGATGAAGCCAAAAGAGTTTTGGACGTGCGTGATAGAGTTTCCTGTGAAAGGATTAAGTTCTTTGGTAAGGAAGCGTGCCAGGTTGTAAGTTGGCGAGTTTATGGCGCTGACGATCGGTCTGAGTGGAATGTTGTTTCTGTGGATTTTTGGGAGTCCGTGAAGTTTTGAGAAATGGGATTAGTAGGAATTAATTCGGGTATTGTTTTCCGGTCCCGCTGAGGGTATTTATACGGTTGTTTTATGCTGACTATTGTTTTTGTGGGGTCTTTTTTAAGTTTTCCATATGTATCCTCAGATAGAAGGTCCATCATTATGTTGTTGTAGTTTTCTTTATTTATTATCACTGTTGTGTTGTCTTTGTCTGCGGGTAATATTATGATGGCTACATTCCGCTTGGCGTAAGATGTTGGCTATCCTACGCCGTTGGTCATTCGCTTCTTCGAGTGGAAGGGTATATATTGAGGATCCCAAGTTACTGATGATTTCTTCTTTTGGGATTTTGGAGGGAGCTACTGCAAAAGTATGTCCCCCGGTGGGGAACTCTGGCCAATCACAGGTATCTTATTTCTGCAATGTTCACGAAACGTCGGCAAGATTCGTAGTTTCTCACTCGATTGAAACCCAAAACACCTCATTTTATTATAATGAGTCATCATGAAAGCATTAATTTAATGATAACACTGATAAAAACTGGATCAGTCTGATCTGGGTTTCCGGCCATAAAGATATTGAAGGTAATGAGAAAGCAGATACACTGGCTGCGATGGGAGATTCACAACCCCAGATTGGGCGTAATGAGACATTAATTTTCAATCAAACAGTTTTAATTTTTATCCCAAAAAGATGCGATTTCCAACAACATAAATGAATTTTCAACCCAAAAAGACGAATGAGTTTTTAACAAAATTGTTGCATTTCCAACAAAGTAATTCTATGAACTTAAGCTTCAGTTTATTTAAAACTCCCTGAATCTGTTAGGTTTTCCCTGACTTACCCTGCGTTTCTGGAATTCTCTGACCTGTAGCAGCCCTGAATGGGAATATTTGTATTTTAATAAAAAAAACCCAGTACTTTTTTTGTGTTGTTCCAGTCTCCCACGATGATGCAATCATACCATTCGCCGCAAAATCTGGCGGTATAACATCGAAATTTATATTCAAATGCATATTTATTACGTGAACTATGCCAAGTTTGACATATATTAACAAGGAATTGAGTCCTTGAGAAACATCAATCCACCCAGGAAATGGTTCTTCATAAGTTGAAACACCTGTACAAATCAAATATCTGTAATAATCTCTTATATATTGTATATTGATTTCAGGAAGAAGAAAGTTATTTTTAATTACCCATAGAAAATCTGTAGATGCAAAATGGCAAATTATTTGCGTATTCCTTTATCACACCTTCAGCTGTTGCTTTGGAGAAAGTATAGGTATTTGGAAATTTTCCTGTGATACTGTAATTGAAACAATTTTCTCGTATTATATATATATATATATATATATATATATAACTATACTTAAATATATAACATAATTAAAACCATTTCTTTCTTTGGGTAACTAGGTTTTTCGAATCTTAGCGTTGAGATAAAACTTTCAGCACTATTTAGAATGTTTTTTTTAACTCAAATGTTAATTTTTTGTTGAATATGAAACTATTCACTCTAAAATTACTGATAATACGAGTATAAATGAAAAAGGCTCATTTACAAATCTTCATTTAGAAAAAGTCCCATGCTTTCAATATTTTGTAAACCAATTGGAGGTTCGTTCTTTTACTTAAAAAAATGAAAATTAATAAATGCTAAGATTGGTGTTTTGTGGCTAAATGTACAAATGCCAGTATTTAAAATCCTGAACAAATATTTTTATGTAATTCTGTTTAAAAACAGGATTCACTGCAAAACGGAAAAATTCCCAAGTTTAATACTTTTTGCATAATACCCCAAGGCATTAAGTTCATATGTTTGAGGGTATGATGCCAACTTGCAAATGAATAGAAAAAAAATTTGTTATCTTCCGGGAAAATATAAATTTTCAAAAAAAAAATGAAATACTTACATTGTTAGTTAATAAAATTAACTTACAACAAATGAGAAGACTAATTTTCAATAAAATAGTTGCATTTTCAACAAAAGAATTCAACCCACAAAATGTTTGCTTTTTTTTAACCCAGGAGATTAATTTTCTAAAAATGAATCCCAAATCAAAAATATAATAGCGTATATTCAACCAAAAGCAGTTGATTTTTCCTATTGAAGCAACAAAATGAAAGGAAGGCGAAAAAAAATCATTATTGATTTGACTTTTGATAAATTATCCGAACTGGCTTCAGTGTATCCAGGCAGATTGATATTCTATAAAATAAATTCTTTCAGCCAAAAAATTTTGATGTATAATTATTTTGATTGTTTTTAATAAACTGACCCATGTATTTTCTTGAGCTTTGGAAGCGTATGACTTCACACCAAGCGTTTTTTGATATGGTGGCGCCACATGTTTCGTTTAAAAAATTGACACTTCCGGTGGATATTTTCAAACTTTCTGATTAATTATTAAAAACCATTAAATGAAATTTGAGTTTCTATTTTACATTTAAATTCTTCGAGCTTCAAATTTTATAAGAAAGTAACCTTAATCAAAGAAAAAAAGTTGTGGCTTCTTACAGTACAGTAGAACTGGGCGAGGCAGCCAGTGGGGCGAGGTAGCGTCCTGGCTGCCTCGCCCTGTTCTACTCTAGTGCTCAGATTTAAAAAAAAAAAAACATAGTAGCTACTTATTATTTTTTTGACTTTGCAAAAAATCATACAATTTTGTTAGTTTCTGCTTATCCTCTTGCGAAAGATGATCTCCTTCCATATATTCTGCTATTGCTTTTATACCTTCATACTTGATAGGTGGTGGATACACTTTCTCTTCAATTTTATCATAAATACAATTGCTGAATGCTGTAGACACGTAAACGGCCGACTGTAATAGGTCAAATACATTTCTTTAAACACTTAAGGAACGTACTTAGATTACGTAACATCTCAAGGGGGGGGCGGCCCCCCTTCACTCATGTACGCAATTTTTTTAAATTCGCAAAAAATTGGATTGAAAATTCAATTTTTTCATAGAAACTTATTTCGTGGTTGAAAATTCGATTTTGATCGTGAAAAGTCAACTAAAATCTTTGTTGACAGAAAATTCAACTATTTTTTTTTCAATTTATTATTTTGATTTACAAATTCATCCGCTTTGGTAGAAATTTCTCTTTCTTATGAAAATGCAACTTTTTGATTAAAAATTATTATTCTTTGCTCAAGTATTCATCTATTCTATTTGAAATATTTGATTGAATCACTTTGTTAAGGAATCATTTTTCTTTTTTTTTTTTAAGACTTATATTTTTAGTTGAAAATTCATCTTTTTGGTTGAAAATTTAAATTGAAAATTCTTCTTCTGTGTAAAAAAAAATCTGCCTAACCCTACTAGCAATAACTAGTCAAACATTTTTGAAAACTAAAAATCACGTACATAAAGAGTGGTGTATGTGGGGGGGGTTAGAAATATTTCGTTACTCAATTGATATTTAAAAAATACTTTCAACGTATTTTGGTCTTCGTTTGAGAAATTCTTATTTTCTCCAAATGTATATATCTCACCTTTAATTTTTTGCATTCTTTACAAAAATCGATTATCTCTTTAACACTGAAAATATTCGTCCCAAAAGCTGTTGGTAAAGGTTCATTAAACTTCACAGAAGCTGCCGCGTGAAAAACTATGGATACCTGAAAATAAAAATTGTAAAAGAAAAAATTATTTCAATTTTAAAAATAGATGATATATAAGAGTTATATTACCTCTTTTATGAGGAAATCCCGATCCTCATCAGACATTCCTAAGCCAGGCTTTCCTACATCGCCATTTATGGCTACGACTTTCTGCTCAATGTAAGCATTTTTCTCTTTCAAAGGTTCAAAAATCTGTTTAATAAAAAAGCAATGCAGTTGACAAAAAATTGCGCACTGCAAGAGTGCACTATAAATATGAAAAAACAATTCTATAAATGGAAAAACTTTTGCTTTATCAGAGATGATTATAAAAAATGCTAAGTTTTTTACTGATACAACATGTAGGAATTTTCAAAATATTCCAAATACTTTTTTAATACTTGGTTATTATTTGAATATATTGTCAGGAGATATATTAAAAGTAACGTATTATTGTAAAACCCAATAAATTTTAGCTTTTTATAGTTTAAATAAAATTTAAATGCAGGTTTGATAAATAAAAAGCAAGAAAATTTCATGATTACTGGGACATCAATAAACTTGGTAACGCATTTTATGCCATTCTAACCAACAACAAAATTAATTTTTAATCAGGTGTTTCAACAACAACCAACTACTTAAACTTTCCACCACATTTATAAATATTCTAGTCAAAACACGATTTTTTTTGAGTACTAAGAAAGATGACTTTTTTTACCATGCAGGATTAATTTTCAATCCAAGAGAACGAATTTTCGACGGAAAAACAAGATAGTGGAATTTTCAGCAGAAAAATTAAAATAATAGATTTTATCAATTAAACAAAAGATGAATTTCCAAAAAAGAATATTCATTTTCTACCCAAAAGGATGAATCGTACACACAAGAGATAAGTTTTCAAGCTGAAAAGTCGAATGTTTTAGAAAACAGTTGACTCTTAAACCGGGCAAGATGAATTTTCAAAAATAAAATTAGTTTTCAATCAAGAAAGATGAATCTGGTATCAAATTGTTGAATTTTCATCTAAAGAAGATACATTTTCAACTGAAAATGGAATAATTATATTTTCCGTTCAAAGAATTAATTTGAAAAAAATTTAATTAGCCATCAATTGAATTCAGGTTCAAGTGAAGTCTAATATATGAAGGTGATTTTCAAAATTATATTGGAATATTATACCATTTTCATTAGAGGGGATTTGCGAAATAGATTATAATATTTAGAAAAATAAAGAAGATTATTTTTAATATTACTGGTGATTTGAAGAGTTCCGTCAGTCGTTCGTTTACATCTTTGCCCTTCTTTTGCCGTATCAACATGTAGATGGTTCCTATATTTGGAAAACTCCGCAATAGTTTTTCTATGACAATTTTTCCAAAATATCCTGTCCCACCTGCGAAATAATAGTATATTATATCACAAGTAGTATTATACATGTCTTTACTCCACGTAAGTACCTGTCTTATACTACGAGTGATGTACGATATTTTATACGAAATCAGAAATTTATGAGACTGTGAGACCAACTGAAAAGTGAGTCGTGATGTTTATGATATTATTGGTCGTGAAAACATACGACTGACGCGGCAGTCATCTGCTTGACTGTGATTTGTCAGCTCTATGGCGCGAAATTTGAAAATGGTTCTGTCCGAGCTTTCAGGGGGCATGACAGGCTCATAATACCGTGATTGCGAATAAATTATTATACTGACTTATATTATCAGTGATATAAAATTTATATTGCATATCATAATATTGGAATAGAATATGATTATATTACTGAATGTCAGAAATTAGCTGTACCTGTAATAAATATATTTTGAGCATCGTAGAATTGTTGAATTTCCGACATTTTTCAGAAATTTTGGAAGCGTTGGATACTTTTGTCTGAAAATATACAATTAATTGTAGGGTTAGGGATAATATTTCATTTTTTTTTATTCAGCCCAAATTAATTAACCCTAATTTAAGTAATGATTTCACAGAGAATGCCAGGTGATCAATTTGATCCCGAAAATTTATTAAAATTATATGCAACGCTTTTATACAGATTTCGGATTTTTTATCCGATCAGAAAATTCTGTATCATAATAGTCCGATTCTCAAGATCAAAATTGCCTTCCAGGAATTTTTTCTATATCTATGGATTTTAAACTTTTTAGTTAATTAAGAAGAAACTAAGCGTCCAAATGAAAAATTGAGAATAACTTTGGATTCGTTTCGAAAATATCCAAGTGTTTTCTTTTTGGTTTTTTTAGAACGATGTCTGAAACAACTAGATCATTTTACGCGCTACGCGCGCACTCATTAACCTTTTTTGAGGAAATATGTATGTCAGATGTAGATTAAGAACCTAGAAAAGGCCACGCAATTTGTTTACGTGATCTTTCAATCAAATTTCCAATAGACAGTTCGAGTGAAGGTCCTACGTGACAATTGACGATTTCTCAAAGTTCTTAACGACGAGTCTGCATCCTAAATGAGTCACTCTATTGCCATAGCCTTCCCCCCTCGTGCCAATTGACCGGCGAGTGCCGGAACGTTCTCCCCAGCCACGTTTGAACACCCAAACATCACGTGCTACCGCCGTGTTTTCACCTCTTTCGAAAACATTGCGGTAGGCCGTGGCACGTACGCCAGTGTCCATCTCTCTTTTCCACGCGCGCTTCCTCCCTCCTGTCTACACTATCTCTTTCTCCCTTTTTATATTTCTTTCTCTCTCTGTCGCACTGGCGGACCCGGGGAGCTCAACCGGCAGGAACGCACAAAGGTTCAGAAGTGAATTAATTACTGATTGTTTAAAAATTTTCCACGGGATTATTCCCCATTTCTTTCAAAATCTAAAAAAAAATCACATTCATAGCAGACTGATTATGACCGAGTTTGTGACAGGAAATAACGGCGAAGTCAAGCCGTCTTGAAGTACAAACAAAATTTCAATTTAAACAAATTAATAAACGGATAGCCCCCCCCCATGGTTTAGAAAGTTTGATATACATTATTTAGAGGATAGATGTTTATTCATATAAGTTTATTAGGATTAACAGACTAGGAATAAGTTTCTTACTTTAAGACCGTTTTGTTCTAGAATCAACTGGGTGATTTTAATAATTCGTTTTCAGGATGTTAGAAAAATGTTTCGAGATGTGTTTTTATAGAATTGTGTCATGAATAAATGAGTGTAAATAATAAAAATTTATTGAAATCTCGAAAGGTCGTTCCAATAGGTTTAACCACTTCCCGTTTGCGGGAAATTAGAGTTCAATTAATTTCAAGTTAGCTGTTCAATTTTCATTAATTTTCATCAACTATAAGTATTTTTAAATCTTAATTAAAACTCAAAAAATTGTCGTATAATTTAGATTAATATGGCCGCTGGCGCGCGAAGGTCCGCGTAGTGGGCTAGGCAGGCTGTCCCCACCGCTTGGTTGCGACTCCGTTGTCGTCTCTCGGCCAATCGGGGGGCTCCGTTGCCGCTCCCACCTCTGCGAGACGTCCGTGCCCGGGCTGTCGAGTAGAGAGTATAGACTAGTAGTGAGTCGTTTTACGATTTTTGAGGGAATAGCAACCTACGCTCTCCTCTCTTTCTGTACAAACCTCCAAGTGAAAATAAATTTCAATTTGACTACAGCCTTCAGTTTATTTCTTCTCCGTCGCTTCTTTCTTATCGTTTGCCGGAACGCGTGCCAGCATCGACTAGTAGAAGTTTCTTCATTTCCTGTTCCACTTTCGGAATTTTATGGTGTTGTGTTTTATTTTGGTTTTCTCTTTGAATTTACAATTATTAACCACGCTTGAGATATTGTCAAAACATTGTTTTTCAAGGTGGCTACATCTGTCATCTGGCGCTCAAAAATCTGTTTGAGCGCCATCTGTCGGGAGTTTGTGCGAAGGAAGGAGTTTTTGAACGATTGAGGCGACAAATGAGAATTCGCAGAAGGAGCTAAAGGTGATTCCAAAATCGGCCTATCAAAATTGTTTTGAAGATCGAAGGAAGCGTTGGAATATGAGTATTGCTTGCAACGGAGATTGAATTGAAAAGAATAAAATGAATATCGATGAATAATTGAACCGTTTTCCTTTTATTGAAGAATGCCGGGTACTTTTTGATCATAAGGTACTACGTGGACAGTTTAGAGGGGGGAGGGGGACTTTGGAAACAAAAAAAAATTGAATTTTCGGACAAACGACACAAGCTGCAAAAAAAAACCAAGAAAGGGCTAAAAATTTTTTCATTAAACATTTTTTGATAGGATGCGTGGTTTTTCGCAAGAAGCGACATTGAAAATAAAAAAATTAAATTTTTAGACAAACGATGAAAGAAATGAAAAAAATGAATAAAAAAAAGTTGCTCTTCCAAAAAAGAATAAGAAGAAATCTCAGTTTGTCATCATTACTTTTTTTACAGGAAGCGTAGCTTTGTTTCAGTCGTAAAAATATGATTAAAAAATTTTTAATTTTTGGGAAAACGACACAAGAGACGAAAAGAAAATGTAGGACTAAATTTGTTCTACGAAAATTATCTACAGATTTGTTATGTTATATATGTTTCATACTCTTCTTATGAAACAATATTGAAAATAAAAAAATGCATAATTTGGAAAAAGGACAGAAGCTTCAATAACATTTCATTTAACAAATTTTTCATGTAAATTATAGCTACAAATTTTCTTAGAACCATCTGACGCTATGATGCGTATATTTATTTTAAATCGTGAAGAATAACATTGAAAATAAATTAAATTTATGGAAAAACATTATCAGTTGCAATAAAGTGCGGTATGTTTCTTTGATTGAAACTGATGAACTTTCAAGTTCCACATTTACAAACTTGTTTTTGAATGTGCCATTAATCAAATTCAAAAACATGGTTTTTGCAAGTTTACTCATATTGGTGAATTCCACCATAAACATTTGCAATGCATAAAATCTGCGTTAAGTACAATTTTAATTCAAAATGAAATGGATGACTAAGTTCACCAAACCGAGCTGACACTTATTATATAAAAAATTTTAACAAGTAGTCTGTAGGAACGAATTAACCATACATATTGCAAGATTTTTTGTTATATTTAATAGTTTCAACAATTTCACTACTTATGTCATCTCTAAATCGTCATTTTTTACCCTTTATACGCAAAATTAAGAAGCTATTCAAGATATTCAAAATTCTGGCAATATATATCGATAATATGTTGCTACCGTTTTTTTGCACTTGGCGGTGATTCGCTGCCGCGAATCTTGATTATGCAAATATGAGCACCGACTTTAATTTTTTTCTGGAATGCACGAAGCTTCTGAACTTTTGGGAAAATGATAAAGAATAAAGTTAGGAATAGAGAGCCATAAAACAAAATCTACTCACTTGAATTCGATCTGAGCCAATGGGTGATAAAGGAAGTGAGACTGTACACAGAATCGTTATATACAAGCTTAGTGAAAAACAAGTTCAAATGGGGTTAATTCTGTTGTTTCGAAATCCGCCAAATATGTAAAAAAATTACAAAAGAAGGCCAAATTCATGTCGATCATATCCATGAATGAATGAATAGACAAGTGCGTAAGCTAGACAATGTGTGCACTAATTTTAGACCGGTTAATAATACGCTATCATCAAAATACTTAATAGTTCAGAGATGAGTATAAATGGCACTTCGTCATTCTAAGAGACGTATGCTAAATATATTTTCCTTCAATTTTTTTAAATTAATTAAAAAATTTCATTCTTTTAACAAAACATATATTACAGTTTAAATTATTCACAAAACATTGAAGTTGCATTCTGCGTAAGAATGTATTTCATCCACAAATGGTAAAATTTTTTTATTAGAAAAGATTTGCAGAAAAAAAGTTTTATTGAAATGTACTAAAAAGACGGAAAATAATTCTGTAATCAAAAAGAGATGGAAATGGGTATTAAAATGGCGTATTAAAATTGTGCACAGAATTAATGAATCGTTAGTTATTATTATATATTAATTATTAATTTTTTATTTATCTTTAAATTTGTCTCTTCCCATAAAATCCTGAAATAAAATTCATCTCATTTTTATTAAAATAGATATTAATTTTATGTGAAAAGTGACTATCGCGACTTTCTTGAAAAATTTGTAAAGTTTTTCACATTTTCAAGGAGATAAGAAAAATTGAATTATGGGCAGAACTTTATTTTGAAGAATTCGAAAGAAAATTCGAAGCTTTCTAATAAATATGAAAGATTTGGGGAGATTGGATTTTCTACAAGATTTCTAAGAAAACTTTGGAATGGCTTAGTTCTTATTTTAAAAGAATAATTTTAAGTTTTGAATTTTTCAGGATTTGAAAAAATTGTAGATAAAATAAATTGTACAGGGTGTGAAAAAATGTTCTTATGATTTATGGGAACATTTTTAATGCTTGGTTTGTATTTAATTTTAATAAAAAATTGAAAAAGATTACGAAATATTCTTAATTATTTCCTTAAATTTCTAAAAAGAGTTTGAAAGATTTTTAAGCAAAATTGTGCAATTTTGTCATATTACATAATTTAAAAAAAAATTTGATTAAATTCAAGAGATATTCAGAAGTTTTGAAAGGCTTCAAAAATTGGAATGATTTTTTATATTGAAAAATTAATTTCGAGGGATTATTCAAAAAGATTTAAAAATATTGAAAAACATTGTAAAAATTTTTAAAGAAGAATCAGCATGATTTTAAGGTAATTTTTTTAATTTCGCAGAAAAAAAAATTTCTTGAAAAATTTGAATAATTTTAGAAGATTAGAAGGTTTAGAAGGTCTGAAATGATTAAAACAAGAATATTTTCAAGATTCGTGTGAAAATTTTAAATCATTTTTCATTTTTG
>CAKNXH010052872.1:0-13553 GCA_932178445.1 Andricus quercusramuli
ACTCTCACAAGGTATCTCCCCCCCCTCCTTTTCTCCGCGCATAGGCGGACACTTACACACAGGGGGAAGAGAACAATTTGGCGGCCCAAACGTGGGGCTCTGAAACGAAAGTTTCACATTTTTCAAAGAATTTGAAAACGGACTGACGACCCGAGTCTCGAATAAATGATTTGCTCTCCTACTTCAACTCGCCGCGGCACCGGTAGACGACCAGCGAGAACGATCTCCACGAGGAACTACTCGGTTTCCGAGTCTAACCCAGAAAACTCGGTGGCGCCCGCGCAACCCAACGCAAATATGAACAATAACGGCAACGAGACGGCAGCAACACCAGCAACTGGGCGAGCTGCCTCAAATCAGCGACGATCATCTCTCCCCACGACAGAGAGAGAGAGAAGTAAGTCCGTCCCGGCAACGCCACGCACGGCATCACGCGTTCTGTTCAGGGAACAGGACAACCAAGTCGAGCCCAGGCCAGGACCAAGCCACCGCCAAGACGAAGAAGAGAGGCCAAATAGTCCACGGCCAATCCTGCTAACGCCAGTACAGCCGGAGAGATTCATCCCTGCTGCACGCTCGCCGCACAGAAGCGGTTCGACAGTAGCCATGTCGGCACCACCTGCAAGCGCACCCCTCGCCGATTGGCGAGCGCTGGTGCGAGCTATACGTACACCGGACGCTACGAAGCAGGAGGAAAAAGAGGCCGTGGGAGTATTTCTTCAAAAGAAATATCTCCTCGCTCTTCGTTTGCTGCCACAAGCAACGGAGAGCCAGATTATAACCTTGCTACTTGAAGCGTTGAAACCGTCAATAAAAAAAGTTTTGCGAGCGGCCACCATCCTCACGTTTGAGGAACTAGTTGAACGGGCCGTACAGGCTGAAAACGACGAAGTCGAGGAGAATCCTCGCAAAGCCGGCCGCGAACAACCAAATAAAAATGCTGCCACCACAACTCAGCCTTCCAGCACAACCGAGGCCTCCCCTACTGCCCGACCCCCGCCGCAGTGCCACTACTGCCCAGGGCGGCATTTTCATCGAGAATGCCCTATCATCAAAGCAAGACAGAATGCTGCGGTTCCGGGAAACTGGAGGGACCGGGCGGCCGAAGCAGAGGTTTCCGCCGCCCCAGCTGCAGCCAGCGCACCCCCCTCTTAAACGCTGTATCAACGGATCTCAGCAGCCTCCCCCGAGTCCGCATGTTGCTAGGACAGCGGGAGGTCATCGCTGAAATCGACACGCTCGCCTCCGAGAATTTCATCAACGAAGCCATACTGACGGAGGCAGAGCTGAAAAATCGAACCCCCGGGCCTCCTCACGCCCTCTTAGCCGCCGTGGGAACATCGATATCTCTCAACGGGGCAATCACCCTGCACCCCACGCTCCAGGACGCTACATACCCTGGAATCTTTCATATCAGTCCAGAACTCCGCGCCGAACTTATATTAGGCCGGCCCTGGCTGAAACAACACCGAGTCATCCACGACCACGTGGCTGACTGCATTTTTGTCGGCACTACAGGCCGTCAGAGAGTCTATCTCAGCCCCCTCCCCCACTCGCACGAACTCTCTCCCACCACAGAGGAGGTTTCCGTGCAGAATGAATTTCCGCCCGAGCACCAGGACGAATTCGAGAAGCTGGTCCGTTCACACGCTCACCTTTTTCACCATGGCGGACGACTGAAGCAGACACTGGCGAACGTGGAACACGAAATCCGATTAAAGACGGACACCCGTTCCGTGAAGCACCGCGCCGTTACTCAGATGAAAAGCGGCAATATATCGATGTACAGGTCCGCGAAATGCTCCGGGACGGGATAATTGAACCCACAACATCACCCTTCAGTTCAGCTATCGTAATGGCCGGGAAGAAGGACGGCGATTACAGATTCTGCATAGATTACCGTCGTTTGAACAGCATGACGGTAGATGCACCACAATGCTTACCTCGTATACACGAGACTTTGAAGGATTTGGGAACAGCAAAAATTTTTTCCACGCCCGATTTAAAAAGCGGATACTGGCAGGTGCCTATGTCGCCAGGTTCCCGCCAGTTTACAGCCTTTGCAACCCCCGGCGGCGGACAATTTCAGTTTCGGGTCATGCCTTTCGGCCTGAAAAACGCACCGGGAACGTTCCAGAATCTCATGCGCCAAGTCCTGGCGGAACAATGGGGTGTCTACGCAATTGCCTACTTAGATGACATTGTGATTTATTCAAAGGATTGGCAAGAGCATTTGCTTCACCTGGCACTAGTATTCGAACGGCTGTCCATTTACGGGCTCACAGTCGCCCCGGCCAAATGCCGTTTCGGACAAACTACACTGCCCTACCTGGGCCACATCATAAGCACGGAAGGAAACACGGCCCAGACCGGGCACATTGAAGCCATCCGCAACGCTACTCCGCCACGAACGCGCAAAGAAATGCGTTCCTTCCTCGGAATTTGTAACTGGGTGAAGGAGTACCTCCCGAACTCCTCAATTATCTTAGCCCCTCTGTCCGACATGCTGTCTACTAAACGCCCCTACAAGATGACTTCCGAAGGCCTCGCACACTTTGAAGCAGCCAAGGCTGCCTTCCAGAGTCCAGTCACTTTAAGCAGACCCGATCCTGAGCTTCGTTTTGTTCTACAAACCGACGCCAGTGCACGCGGCATGGGAGCCGTGCTCATGCAGGAGGATGCTGAAGGAAAGAGGCACATTATTTCATTCGCGAGTGCGAAATTCTCCCCTACAGAGGCTCGTTACCACTGTAACGAGCAGGAGTGCCTCGCCATAGTGTGGGCAATAAAACGCTATCGGCCATTCTTAGAGGATCGTCCCTTCACTCTACGGACCGATAGTAAAACCCTCACTTGGCTCGAGCGACAGAAGGATACGCGCGATAAACTCACGAGGTGGGACCTATTTCTCAGCAGGTTCCCACGAACAGTCGAGCACGTGCCAGGTAAAAATAACGAGCTGCCCGACGCTTTATCCCGGCACCCGAATCCCGAGGAACTATCGCCAGGAGAAACCGACATGGCCGCCATGTTACCTCCCACCACCAACATCGCACGCCCTGACGGGGCCACACCAGCGCCCGTTCTCAGTGCTTTAGCCAGACCCCCTCTCTTTAACACAATTGTTGAGCCCAGCAAGAGGACCCGACCATTAATCGTGATGTGAACCGTTGGAACGAGCTTCAGAAGAAAGAGAATCGCACATCTGAAGAGGAAGGTTTTCTGGAATGGAATCGACTCACAGATCAAGGGTTCTGGAAAGAGGACGTCACACAGCATAAATGGAGGCTACACGTTCCGGCCACTTTACGATCCCGCGTTCAGTGGGAATACCACGACGCACCCCTCGCAGGTCATCCTGGCACCGACGAAACCCTACGGTCCATCCAGGAATTATTTTTCTGGCCTGGAATGAATAGGGAGATACGCAGATATGTGGCAGGCTGCCATCTGTGTACTTGCTGTAAACCAGTACGAGGCCGACAGCCCGACGGTCAACGCCCACGTCCCGCTAAACGTGCATGGGATACGGTGGCCGTTGACCTCATGGGGCCCTACCCACGTACAAATCAGGGGCACCGATTCATTTTGGTTGTCACTGACCTTTTTACGCGCTGGGTGGAAGCCTTCCCCCTACGCGCCTCCGATGCCCCCAAGATAATCACGAGGTTGGAAAACGAAGTTTTCAGCCGTTACGGTTACCCGCGGCGCATACTCAGTGACAACGAGCCACAGTTCACGGGCCATGTTTGGGCCGAGGCTAGTCAGAAGTGGGGCTGTGAGCTGTGGACCACACCCGTGTATCACCCACGTGCCAACCCCACGGAACGCCGCAATCAGGAGATTAAGAAGGGGTTGAGGCTTAGATTACACGCCGGTAATCAAAGAACGTGGGATTTACATCTGCCCGATTTACTCTTCGGGCTACGACGAAGACGGAATGCCGCCACAGGTGTTACACCCAGTCACCTTCTAATGGGCAGAACAATTCTCCGCCCAGGGGAATGGGCACTTGAGCCAACTTCAGAAGAGACAGAACAAAACGATAGACAAAACGAACGAGAAGAGGAAGCCCGTTTGAGGCAAGCCACCTATCAGGCACGGTACGCGGCAGCGCCAACATTGCCCCGTTTCTACCCGGGTGATTGGGTTTACGTGCCCAATCACCAACTATCCAACAAAGCTGCCGGGTTTAATGCCAAACTGGCCCCAGCCCGACTCGGGCCCTTCCAGATCTTAGATCACATTGCCGGAGAGGTATACTGGGTCTGGAAGGACCACACTGCGCAGAAGGTGCATGGCAGCACCCTGATACCTGCACCAGCACGAGCAATGATCACACCGGATGGTGTTGATCCAGAGACTAACGAGGAAAGTCAGAACGGGCCAAGCGCCGCCGAGCAGGCGCGTTTGACAACGCAAAACTATGCCGAAAGCGTCGGCGGAGACGACAGCGATTACCCTGGCGAAACCGTCCTCAGGGAGGAGGAGGATGGCGACAGGTTGTCGCATCACACGAACGAGGACTCCGTCGAAAGCGTCGACGGAGAGGAGAACCGAGTTGGACCAACCGGGCGCCAACTCGGCAACAATGGTGTCGCCGTGAAGGCGCACCCACCGCCACAGGGAGCAGACGTGCTCCCTTCATCGAACGACGAGCAACGAGATAAAGAAGACACCGGTAGCGTCAGAGGGCGCTACCGCTTACGACCACGTGTCCCGGTCGCATACCGAGACGCGCGCCGCTATAACCCTCGGAAGAGGCACTAGTAGATCGTACCAATGTATAGGCGAGGCTGGCGTGAGCCACTTTGTATAGGCTAAGCTGTAGATATTTTGCCAGGGCTGCCGCGAGGTACCCGGCCGTTGTAAATAACCACGAATATAGATATTTATGTATTTTGTCAGGGCTGCCGCGAGGCACCCGGGACACGTTGATTTAAGATGGCTACCGCAACGTACCAAAATAGCATGTAGGTTATCTTCGCTAAAGCAGATAGTTCAGGGGGTTCTCGCGATCCATGGTAAGCAAACTCTATCCGGGAAGGGGTGGAGTTTGTTATCGGCCATCGGCCATAGTTGAGAACCACGTAACGTCGACACTCATCTGTGCGGCTCTCCACTTTAATTTTCCTTCGAAAATCAAAGTGAAAGGCCTTTAGCACTGAGTGTCGATTTTACGATGTTCGAAACGACGAGGTTGCCTACCATCAACACTTTGTTCCAACTCTTCCCTGCCCCTTCAAGGCCGCCGGTAATGGCTTCGTAAATGTCCCCGTAAGCCGGTAAACACGTGCTAAAGCACGTTCCTTTTGTTATGATGCGCTCCATTGGCCGGCCGGGTCCTTCGCCAAGTCACGTACGCCCGAACTCTCATTTTCCTCCGCACGCTTCCTGTCCGCTTAAATTACCCTCCCTCTCTTTCTTTCCTCTTTGCGTCTCGCTCAAACTCTCTCTCATTTTCCTCCGCACGCTTCCTTGCGTTTAAATTACCCTCCCTCTCTTTCTTTCCTCTTTGCGTCTCGCTCGGGCGCACTGGCTCACAAGGCGAAGGGTCTCAACCGGCAGACACATAACAAAAGTGAAATTAAATAAAACCAGGAATAAAATAAGAAATAAAAATTCAAATCAAAGCTAAATTGGGAAGGGAAACGGAAGAAACAAAGGCCGATATAAATCAAGTTAGGAGGCGAGAATTATTTTTGTTAAGACCATTTTTAAAATCTTTCCGCTTGCAATAAATAATAGGCAATTCCCCCCCCCCCTGACTATCTCACATTAATTCTAGGTCGATATCTGAGTATATATGATTTATATATACTCAGATACCGACAACAATTAGTATTAAGGAATCAAGTATTACCGCGGAATATTTTATCATTATTATTATCGTAGAAATTAGGTTAAGGTTATTTTCTTTTGGAGATCGGTCGGAAGGGTCTTTTGGGTTATAAAGAAAAATATTTAAACAATAAACTGTAAATTAATTATGCACTAAATAAATAAATAGCCCGAACGACCGTTCTAGTGGACCGATCTCAATTATTTTTAAACAGTTAGTTAGCTAATATTAGTACATAATCACCCTCCAAGTTTAATTAATTTTAGAATTTAATTAATATTTTTAAATCACTAATAGATATTTTTAGTATGTTTAATTTTTCGGCTGGCATGGCCGACGGCGCGTGAACTCGCGGGTAGTGGGCCCGGGCGGCTATCCCCTCCGTTTGGCCACGACTCCGTTGTCGATTTTCGGCCAATCGGAGAGCGCGCTGCCGCTCCCACCGCCTGTGAAGCTCCCGTGTCGGGGCTGTTGCGAGTCGAGAGACTCGAGTAGAGTCAGTAAAAATTGAGAAATCGAGGAGACAGCAGCATCCGCTCTGCCTTCTCGATCCTTGTAACGTGGCATCAGAAATAAAAAGCATTCAAACGTCACCTTCGCATTTCCTCTCTTCAGAGACCTTCTTCACATCTCATCATCACGACTTCTTACGCGCTTCATCAACTCGGGCATCGGATTCATTAAAAAAAAACTCGCGTCGTCGTTTCGTTCGGTTCACGGGATTTCCTTCAATAATCACGGACGGAAAGTCGGATTTGTTATTACCTCCAGTTTGACAGCTCTTCGGTCGTTCAGTGAATTAGTGTTCGGTGTTCGGGTTCGTGCGTTAGAAAATTCGGTGTTAGTGTTCGCGAGTGGCTGACCCGCCGGGGTTCGGCCCTGTTAGGGAGTTTGGGGCATCCAGATCGCGTGTGGCTGACCGGCCGAGGTTCGGCCCTGGTAGGAACTTGGGGGTATATAGACCGTGAGCGGCTGACCCGCCGGGGTTCGGCCCTGTTAGGGAGTTTGGGTAAATTAAATCGCGTGTGGCTGACCCGCCGGGGTTCGGCCCAGTTAGGGACACCGTCATCTACGATCCGCGCAGAAATAAATAAATAAGAAAGAACAACTAACGTAAATTCGTACGAACGCGAAATAATAAAAAGGGGGAAACAAAATTCTCAAATCATCGAAATATTTTTCAGTGATAAGGAACCGCCTTGTCACCTTCGTTCGAACGTCGGGGAACAGGTTCGCGATTTTATTCTTTGCCGGGTGTTCAGGGAACCAACACCCTTGATGACAGGGGGCCCGGGACAGTCGCGCGGGAATAAGAGGACCCGGTTCCGTCAGGCGCGCCGCGCGCAAGAGACACCGGCGGAACGCGACCGTCGGATCGCCGAGTCCCGACGGCAAGCAGAGATTCACGCACGCCGCGTGGAAGAGCGACGTGTGGAAGCAGCCCGGGCTGCCGCAAGATTAGCGGAGGAACGGGCCCGACGTGCACCGGAGTATGATCCGGAACATCCAGCAATAGTCCAGGGCAACGGTTGGCACCTGGTAGGGATACGACGAGGAGCACCGGGAACAAAAGATCCCCGGCAACGGCGACCGGCGACCGATCGCGCGAAACCTCTCGCATTACGCGTGCCCGCGTTCATTCACGACGCGCGGTACACCTTTCCGCCCGTTGAGTTAACCCGACCGCGGGCCTTACGTGTCGAGCCCTGCGAACCACTACCGCCGCCAGAAGAGATCGTTGACGCGTGCCAACGGACCCCCACATCTTCGGGGCCTTCCCGTGGTACGACGCCACCCCGAGCTACGTCACCCGTCGTTCCGGAACCGTCACCGTTACCGAATATTCAGGAGGCAGCCGCTACCTCCACTCCTTTAATTACTGGACGCGTTCCCACTCCCGCCACCGCGGACAGTGACGCCATCTCACTCTCCGCTAACGAGACGTTTTCGCCGTCCCTGCTCGAGTCTCCGCCTCCTAAGCGCTTCAAGGGGGCCGATCTGTGCAGACGGAACCTCGGCCGCGATTTATAAATTTTCGAAAATCGCGGACTAAAAAAAAAAAAAAAAAAAAAGGGTCATCGCCGGGCGAACCTTCATCGGCCCCTTCCTCTCCGGGTCGGTGGAGCCACCCGTGGGCCGTCCCGCACCTTAGGCCGCGGGCCTCTCCTCTTTCCCTACCTCTCCTTTCTCCTTCCCCTTCCCCCTCCACAAGAAGCCACAAGCTGACGCACTCGTCGCACTCCCGTTTATTTATTTTTTCCCCCCTCCCGCAGGTCCATGCACTCATGGACGGTCTGACTGCGTGGAGGAAGCTGATTAAAGGGGACATCAAGAGGGTGTACCCGCCCCCCCCCCCCTACGAACTCTCACAAGGTATCTCCCCCCCCTCCTTTTCTCCGCGCATAGGCGGACACTTACACACAGGGGGAAGAGAACAATTTGGCGGCCCAAACGTGGGGCTCTGAAACGAAAGTTTCACATTTTTCAAAGAATTTGAAAACGGACTGACGACCCGAGTCTCGAATAAATGATTTGCTCTCCTACTTCAACTCGCCGCGGCACCGGTAGACGACCAGCGAGAACGATCTCCACGAGGAACTACTCGGTTTCCGAGTCTAACCCAGAAAACTCGGTGGCGCCCGCGCAACCCAACGCAAATATGAACAATAACGGCAACGAGACGGCAGCAACACCAGCAACTGGGCGAGCTGCCTCAAATCAGCGACGATCATCTCTCCCCACGACAGAGAGAGAGAGAAGTAAGTCCGTCCCGGCAACGCCACGCACGGCATCACGCGTTCTGTTCAGGGAACAGGACAACCAAGTCGAGCCCAGGCCAGGACCAAGCCACCGCCAAGACGAAGAAGAGAGGCCAAATAGTCCACGGCCAATCCTGCTAACGCCAGTACAGCCGGAGAGATTCATCCCTGCTGCACGCTCGCCGCACAGAAGCGGTTCGACAGTAGCCATGTCGGCACCACCTGCAAGCGCACCCCTCGCCGATTGGCGAGCGCTGGTGCGAGCTATACGTACACCGGACGCTACGAAGCAGGAGGAAAAAGAGGCCGTGGGAGTATTTCTTCAAAAGAAATATCTCCTCGCTCTTCGTTTGCTGCCACAAGCAACGGAGAGCCAGATTATAACCTTGCTACTTGAAGCGTTGAAACCGTCAATAAAAAAAGTTTTGCGAGCGGCCACCATCCTCACGTTTGAGGAACTAGTTGAACGGGCCGTACAGGCTGAAAACGACGAAGTCGAGGAGAATCCTCGCAAAGCCGGCCGCGAACAACCAAATAAAAATGCTGCCACCACAACTCAGCCTTCCAGCACAACCGAGGCCTCCCCTACTGCCCGACCCCCGCCGCAGTGCCACTACTGCCCAGGGCGGCATTTTCATCGAGAATGCCCTATCATCAAAGCAAGACAGAATGCTGCGGTTCCGGGAAACTGGAGGGACCGGGCGGCCGAAGCAGAGGTTTCCGCCGCCCCAGCTGCAGCCAGCGCACCCCCCTCTTAAACGCTGTATCAACGGATCTCAGCAGCCTCCCCCGAGTCCGCATGTTGCTAGGACAGCGGGAGGTCATCGCTGAAATCGACACGCTCGCCTCCGAGAATTTCATCAACGAAGCCATACTGACGGAGGCAGAGCTGAAAAATCGAACCCCCGGGCCTCCTCACGCCCTCTTAGCCGCCGTGGGAACATCGATATCTCTCAACGGGGCAATCACCCTGCACCCCACGCTCCAGGACGCTACATACCCTGGAATCTTTCATATCAGTCCAGAACTCCGCGCCGAACTTATATTAGGCCGGCCCTGGCTGAAACAACACCGAGTCATCCACGACCACGTGGCTGACTGCATTTTTGTCGGCACTACAGGCCGTCAGAGAGTCTATCTCAGCCCCCTCCCCCACTCGCACGAACTCTCTCCCACCACAGAGGAGGTTTCCGTGCAGAATGAATTTCCGCCCGAGCACCAGGACGAATTCGAGAAGCTGGTCCGTTCACACGCTCACCTTTTTCACCATGGCGGACGACTGAAGCAGACACTGGCGAACGTGGAACACGAAATCCGATTAAAGACGGACACCCGTTCCGTGAAGCACCGCGCCGTTACTCAGATGAAAAGCGGCAATATATCGATGTACAGGTCCGCGAAATGCTCCGGGACGGGATAATTGAACCCACAACATCACCCTTCAGTTCAGCTATCGTAATGGCCGGGAAGAAGGACGGCGATTACAGATTCTGCATAGATTACCGTCGTTTGAACAGCATGACGGTAGATGCACCACAATGCTTACCTCGTATACACGAGACTTTGAAGGATTTGGGAACAGCAAAAATTTTTTCCACGCCCGATTTAAAAAGCGGATACTGGCAGGTGCCTATGTCGCCAGGTTCCCGCCAGTTTACAGCCTTTGCAACCCCCGGCGGCGGACAATTTCAGTTTCGGGTCATGCCTTTCGGCCTGAAAAACGCACCGGGAACGTTCCAGAATCTCATGCGCCAAGTCCTGGCGGAACAATGGGGTGTCTACGCAATTGCCTACTTAGATGACATTGTGATTTATTCAAAGGATTGGCAAGAGCATTTGCTTCACCTGGCACTAGTATTCGAACGGCTGTCCATTTACGGGCTCACAGTCGCCCCGGCCAAATGCCGTTTCGGACAAACTACACTGCCCTACCTGGGCCACATCATAAGCACGGAAGGAAACACGGCCCAGACCGGGCACATTGAAGCCATCCGCAACGCTACTCCGCCACGAACGCGCAAAGAAATGCGTTCCTTCCTCGGAATTTGTAACTGGGTGAAGGAGTACCTCCCGAACTCCTCAATTATCTTAGCCCCTCTGTCCGACATGCTGTCTACTAAACGCCCCTACAAGATGACTTCCGAAGGCCTCGCACACTTTGAAGCAGCCAAGGCTGCCTTCCAGAGTCCAGTCACTTTAAGCAGACCCGATCCTGAGCTTCGTTTTGTTCTACAAACCGACGCCAGTGCACGCGGCATGGGAGCCGTGCTCATGCAGGAGGATGCTGAAGGAAAGAGGCACATTATTTCATTCGCGAGTGCGAAATTCTCCCCTACAGAGGCTCGTTACCACTGTAACGAGCAGGAGTGCCTCGCCATAGTGTGGGCAATAAAACGCTATCGGCCATTCTTAGAGGATCGTCCCTTCACTCTACGGACCGATAGTAAAACCCTCACTTGGCTCGAGCGACAGAAGGATACGCGCGATAAACTCACGAGGTGGGACCTATTTCTCAGCAGGTTCCCACGAACAGTCGAGCACGTGCCAGGTAAAAATAACGAGCTGCCCGACGCTTTATCCCGGCACCCGAATCCCGAGGAACTATCGCCAGGAGAAACCGACATGGCCGCCATGTTACCTCCCACCACCAACATCGCACGCCCTGACGGGGCCACACCAGCGCCCGTTCTCAGTGCTTTAGCCAGACCCCCTCTCTTTAACACAATTGTTGAGCCCAGCAAGAGGACCCGACCATTAATCGTGATGTGAACCGTTGGAACGAGCTTCAGAAGAAAGAGAATCGCACATCTGAAGAGGAAGGTTTTCTGGAATGGAATCGACTCACAGATCAAGGGTTCTGGAAAGAGGACGTCACACAGCATAAATGGAGGCTACACGTTCCGGCCACTTTACGATCCCGCGTTCAGTGGGAATACCACGACGCACCCCTCGCAGGTCATCCTGGCACCGACGAAACCCTACGGTCCATCCAGGAATTATTTTTCTGGCCTGGAATGAATAGGGAGATACGCAGATATGTGGCAGGCTGCCATCTGTGTACTTGCTGTAAACCAGTACGAGGCCGACAGCCCGACGGTCAACGCCCACGTCCCGCTAAACGTGCATGGGATACGGTGGCCGTTGACCTCATGGGGCCCTACCCACGTACAAATCAGGGGCACCGATTCATTTTGGTTGTCACTGACCTTTTTACGCGCTGGGTGGAAGCCTTCCCCCTACGCGCCTCCGATGCCCCCAAGATAATCACGAGGTTGGAAAACGAAGTTTTCAGCCGTTACGGTTACCCGCGGCGCATACTCAGTGACAACGAGCCACAGTTCACGGGCCATGTTTGGGCCGAGGCTAGTCAGAAGTGGGGCTGTGAGCTGTGGACCACACCCGTGTATCACCCACGTGCCAACCCCACGGAACGCCGCAATCAGGAGATTAAGAAGGGGTTGAGGCTTAGATTACACGCCGGTAATCAAAGAACGTGGGATTTACATCTGCCCGATTTACTCTTCGGGCTACGACGAAGACGGAATGCCGCCACAGGTGTTACACCCAGTCACCTTCTAATGGGCAGAACAATTCTCCGCCCAGGGGAATGGGCACTTGAGCCAACTTCAGAAGAGACAGAACAAAACGATAGACAAAACGAACGAGAAGAGGAAGCCCGTTTGAGGCAAGCCACCTATCAGGCACGGTACGCGGCAGCGCCAACATTGCCCCGTTTCTACCCGGGTGATTGGGTTTACGTGCCCAATCACCAACTATCCAACAAAGCTGCCGGGTTTAATGCCAAACTGGCCCCAGCCCGACTCGGGCCCTTCCAGATCTTAGATCACATTGCCGGAGAGGTATACTGGGTCTGGAAGGACCACACTGCGCAGAAGGTGCATGGCAGCACCCTGATACCTGCACCAGCACGAGCAATGATCACACCGGATGGTGTTGATCCAGAGACTAACGAGGAAAGTCAGAACGGGCCAAGCGCCGCCGAGCAGGCGCGTTTGACAACGCAAAACTATGCCGAAAGCGTCGGCGGAGACGACAGCGATTACCCTGGCGAAACCGTCCTCAGGGAGGAGGAGGATGGCGACAGGTTGTCGCATCACACGAACGAGGACTCCGTCGAAAGCGTCGACGGAGAGGAGAACCGAGTTGGACCAACCGGGCGCCAACTCGGCAACAATGGTGTCGCCGTGAAGGCGCACCCACCGCCACAGGGAGCAGACGTGCTCCCTTCATCGAACGACGAGCAACGAGATAAAGAAGACACCGGTAGCGTCAGAGGGCGCTACCGCTTACGACCACGTGTCCCGGTCGCATACCGAGACGCGCGCCGCTATAACCCTCGGAAGAGGCACTAGTAGATCGTACCAATGTATAGGCGAGGCTGGCGTGAGCCACTTTGTATAGGCTAAGCTGTAGATATTTTGCCAGGGCTGCCGCGAGGTACCCGGCCGTTGTAAATAACCACGAATATAGATATTTATGTATTTTGTCAGGGCTGCCGCGAGGCACCCGGGACACGTTGATTTAAGATGGCTACCGCAACGTACCAAAATAGCATGTAGGTTATCTTCGCTAAAGCAGATAGTTCAGGGGGTTCTCGCGATCCATGGTAAGCAAACTCTATCCGGGAAGGGGTGGAGTTTGTTATCGGCCATCGGCCATAGTTGAGAACCACGTAACGTCGACACTCATCTGTGCGGCTCTCCACTTTAATTTTCCTTCGAAAATCAAAGTGAAAGGCCTTTAGCACTGAGTGTCGATTTTACGATGTTCGAAACGACGAGGTTGCCTACCATCAACACTTTGTTCCAACTCTTCCCTGCCCCTTCAAGGCCGCCGGTAATGGCTTCGTAAATGTCCCCGTAAGCCGGTAAACACGTGCTAAAGCACGTTCCTTTTGTTATGATGCGCTCCATTGGCCGGCCGGGTCCTTC
>CAKNXH010052874.1:0-10808 GCA_932178445.1 Andricus quercusramuli
ATAACTAATAACTAATAACTAATAACTAATAACTAATAACTAATAACCAATAACCAATAACCAATAACCAATAACCAATAACCAATAACCAATAACCAATAACTAATAACTAATAACCAATAACTAATAACTATAATAAATAATAATAAGAGTTTATGTAGGACAAACAAAAAGATATATTAAGTCTAGAATTACAGAACATTTAAACGATTGTAAAAAAGACGATAGAGGTACAGCACTAGTTGCACATTCACATGAATATGACCATAACTTTGATTTTTCAAAAACTAAGATTCTTAGCTATGAAACTAATAAAAGAAAGAGAAACTTCAAAGAGATGTTCCATATTGTAAGAAACATTAATTCAGTCAACAAAAGATCAGATATAGAACATATTAGCAAAATTTATCACAGTCTTATTTTACTAACCAATAATTTTTAAACAATAGTTTAGTAATATACACACTTATGCACTTTATCGCAATTGTATGATTTTCAAATTTTCGCTCCAAGCGCCATCTTTAATAGACCCCTTTCCAATCAACTCATGTATATTAACCATAATAACTTTATATACTACATAATACTTCTTTATGCGAATTGTATATTCTACGGTATACTCCATATTTATAAACTGTCAATTCTCCTTCGACCATCAGAGGAGAATTGTTACAAAAAATGGAGCAAGAATTCTAAATTTAATATGTAATATTAATAATTTAAATTTTTCCTGGAGAGGATAAACTCTTAATTTATATTTTTATATTCTCTCTTTTTTTTCTTAATCATCGATACGTAAAATGTTGTTGACATCATCCACATATATGTACTCCATATCTTTAAAAAATATTTTCTGACTTCGGAATTTGGTCAGATTTTTTAAATTGGTAAAATATCTTTCAATATTTTATATAATTTAGAAACGTTGGCATTAAAAAACCTAGTGTTATTAATTATAGAGGAGAGGAGATGTTATCCTGAGGAGGCTCCATGTCATGGAGCGAAAGCTTGATAGCTTAAATAAATTAGAAGATCAGTAAATCAAAACCATAGACACCATCTTCAATAATTTTACCCTGATCAACAACACGAACATCATTCTTGAAATATATTTAATAACCCACTGGGCACAAAAATGAAGGATGTCCTAGAAACGTCTTCGGGACATCCCTTAGACGTCTTTTTGAACATGTCTTTTGGACATCCTAGAGATGGTTTTAAGACGTCTAATGTCAGTGCGAAAGATGTTCCGAGAACGTACTATGTCTTTAAGACGTCTTCAGGACATCTATAGGACATTGGACGTCTTAGAGACGTTCATTGGACTGACATTGGACGTCCTAGGGACGTCCCTAGGACGTTCTAGGGACGTCCCTAGGACGTTCTAGGGATGTGCATGGTTTTGTGCCCACTGGGAATGCATTATTCGAGCATTTCTCGATGGGAAACTTCGTTTTTTTTTCAATGTCAGTCCTTTTAATAGAGAACTTCATGGTAATTTCAGCAACATTCAGCAGTTTTTAATTAAATTCGTTGGAAAAATCATAAAAGTTATTAAATAATCATCAACGTTATCAGTAATGATTTTAAGAAATGTTTTTAGACGCACGTTGAAAAGGACGTCTAATGGACGTCTTTTGGACATCCAATAGACGTCCTAACGTATTATTTTTTCAAACAAAAATCGATTTCCTCCCTCAACGGACACACCTCAATTTATGATGAAAAACGTGTCGGCAGGGTATTTTTGAAGTTGGAAATTCATAAAACCTCATTTCGAGAAAATCAAAATTAAAGTTTAGGTAAGGAAAAATTACACAGCTGGAAGTAAACCCGTTTTTCAATGAAATCAAACAATACGATCATATAAATTAAGAAATTGCAGCAGTGATATTATTATAGCAGACAATAACATTCACAACAGTTTTCCATGATGAGCGGTCATAAGGGACCCTTTACCAAAACATGTTTTTTAAAGGTTCTACTTTTTTACTATGGTTCGGAATCATATTCCTGGCATAATTTTGAAACAAAAAAAACAGGACATTTATACTAGAAAATTTAAAAAGTTGTGAGCTTCAAATGTTAATTGTATTTGTATTTATTCCTGAAAAGTTCCTAGAGCTAAATAGCCCTATAAGGAACAGGTGATACATATTACAATATTAGAATGTGACGGCGATCGATTTGACGATTGAAATCAAAAATAGGTATTAACAAAGGTGAAGAACTAAACTATGATACAAATAGTTGGATCCAGGCTACCTACAGAAGGATATTATAAATATAAATACGCAGATTTACCTACTTAAAAGTATATACGCATTCATACACATACTTATATATATTTTAATTGTGAATTTAAGTTTTACCAATGTGTGACTTTGAGGGTAGGATTTGATGTGTTGCATAAGTAATCAAAAAGGAGTTTTCTAAAACGAAATTGTTAAGGTTCATTTCTGATGGTTATAGGTAGTTTGTTCCAAAGGCGAGCACCACGAATAACAAAGGACCTTTGCATTTTACACATGCGGTGTGGCTGAAATTTTAATACTGTTTTCCTTTCACGGAGTTTGGAATGTGTTGGTTGATCTTTGTCAATGAAATGGAAGAGGTTGAGAAGATAGTGCGGAGCTTCATTACTGAATAGGCTACAAAGTAAAGTACCCATACAAAATTGTCTTCTTTTGGCGACGTTAAGGAGTCCTGCTCTTTCTCTATACTGAGTAATATATTCACTTTTGGGGATGTTATAGATGAACCTAATGCAAGCATTAAGCGTACGCTCAAGCTTAGCATTCAGCTCATCACCAATATCGTCATATACCACACAGCCATAGTCAATGAAAGGAAGGATCAGGCTTTTAACTAGGAGGATACGCGTTGAAGTAGGAAGTGATTCTTTATTCCTGTTAAACTGTTGGTGGACTCTAAAGGTTTTCCTAGAGATATCCGCAACGTGTTCATTCCATGTAAGAGAGCGATTAGGAATATAGCCTAAATCTTTCACCGAATCCACAAAGGGAATGAGACGCCCATCGATCGAGAGAGAAGGCAAGGTTGCAATTGTTGAAAGTGAAGGAGAGGAAGAAGGTCCTATGATTATACCCTTAGTTTTAGCAGGGTTAAGAGTGAGACCGTTTGTCAAGGCCCACTGCACCACCAAATCAATATCCTCCTGTAACTTTTGAAGTAAGCTCTTAAGAGTGGCAATAGGCCCGGAGAGGTAAAGCTTGAAATCATCAGCATATTTGTGATAGTTGCAGTGTCGAAGTTCACTACCAAGTTCAGATGTATAAATATTAAATAAAGTAGGTGCAAGCGTGGAACCTTGAGGGACACCACTCTTAACCTCACCACAGTCAGAACGCTCGCCATTGCTGATTTGTACTCTTTCAGAGCGATTACTAAGATAAGATTCAAACCACTGCACAGCCATATTTGAGAGGTGGAGTGATTTGAGCCTAGTCAACAGTAAATTATGGTTAACTGTATCAAACGCCGTAGAAAAGTCAAAAAGGACAACAACCGTTATTTCCCTTCTATCAATTGCCAGTTTAAGGTCAGAAGTTACTTCAAGTGTAGCTGTAAGAGTACTATGCCTGGCACGAAACCCAGATTGCATTGGGTCCATTAAATTTTTAGTTTCAATATGTGCAGTAAGTTGCTGATGGACAATGCATTCGGAAGATTTAGACAAGGCACAGAGGATGGATATCGGGCGGAAATCTTTGGGAGAGGAAGGGTTAGAAATTTTCGGAACAGGGCGAATAATCGCCTCTTTCCAAGTATCAGGAAATATTCCCATCTGTAGAGATGCGTTATAGATATGCAAGATAACAGGACAAATGACTGGCAAAGCTAAGCGAATCATTTTAATTGAAATATCATCAGAACCTTGAGCATTTGATTTTACCTCTAAGAGTTTTTCAATTAGGGTTTCTTGCGATATGTCAGAGAAGAATAATTTAGTATCATCAAAGGTAGAGGGTACTACGAGGGAGGAAGGAGTGATGTTTACAAGGAGTGTGGGTTTTGTTGCGAAGGCTATTAAAAGATCTGCGGGTGAAAAATTGTTATCTGGAGCCAAGTGTTTTGGAGGAATAAGTCCAAGTCGTCTTAAGAGAAACCAGATGTTTTCATTTGATAGACGTCCAATAGACGTCCTAACGTATTATTTTTCCAAACAAAAATCGAGTTCCTCCCTCAACGGACACACCTCTATTTATCATGATAAACTTGTCGGCAGGGTATTTTTGAAGTCGGAAATTCATAAAGCCTCATTTCGAGAGAATCAAAATTAAAGTTTGGGTAAGGAAAAATTACACAGCTGGAAGTAAAACAGTTTTTTAATGAAATCAAACAATACGCTCATAAAATTGAAGAAATTGCAGCAGTGATATTATTATAGCAGACAATAACATTCACAACCGTTTTTCCATGATGAACGGTCATAAGGGCCCCTTTACCAAAACATTTTTTTTAAAGGTTCTACTCTTTTATTATGGACTTTGGTTCGGAATCGTATTCCTGGCAGAATTTTGAACAAATAAAAAAATACGACATTTATACTAAAAATTTTTAAAAGTTGTGAGCTCCAAATGTTAATTGTTTGTCTTTTTTCCAAAAATATATTTAACAATGCATTATTCGAGCATTTCTCGACGGGAAACTTCGTTTTTTTCGCTGTCAGTCCTTTTAATAGGGAACTTCATAGTAATTTCAGCAACATTCAGAAGTTTTGTATTAAATTTGTTAGAAAAATTAGAAAAATTATTAACTAATCATGAACGTTATCAGCAATGATTTCAAGAAATGTTTCTTTTTTGTACGTTGAAACGGACATCTAATGGACGTCTTTGGGACGTCCAATAGACGTCCTAAGATATTATTTTTCCAAACAAACAATGGAGTTTATCGCTCAACGGAAACACCTTAATTTATGATGAGAAACATACCGGCGGCGTATTTTTGAAGTTGGAAATTCATGAAACCTCATTTCGAGAAAATCAAAGTTAAAGTTTAGGTAAAGAAAAATCACACGAAACTCGTCTTTTTTTGTCGAAAGTTCAATTACTTTGGTAGAAAATACATATTTTTGCGTTGTGAATTTCACTTTTTTTCAAAAATTCGTCTGTGTGATTTCAAACCTCTCCATTTCACATTTAATTTTTTGCTTCATGGACTGAAAAATCTTTCTTGGTTGAAAATTTAACTCTTTTATTTAAAATTCCCATTGGTTGAATATGATGTATTTCAACTAAAAATGTAATAATTAATCAATTTTTTATTTTACATTAATAAATTCTTCAATTGTGTCAATTCTATTATGCACATAAATTTAACACTCTGTCATTTTCCTGCAACTGAAACTCAATTCTTAATTATGCTTGTGAATCTAGCAACATTCTTTTCTTCGAGTTTTTCAAATTACCCAATCGGCATTGAAGAAAAGCGACAAAAATGCTCTTGACACTTTCGTGACACACGTATTTTTTTGGAGAAACATTTTTTATAGATTTGAAAATTATATTTGCACAAACGAAATGAACTTTGTCATGAAGACAGACTTCAAAATTGAGTCAGAATAATTTTTTACAAGTTATAAGCAGGTTGGCCGGAAAACTTAATTTTCAAAATTCACTGACTTCTCGTGGACTAATTTGCAATTTTCTCTGGCCATTAACATTTAAAAACCAAAATTAAAAGCTTGTAACATTTTTAACATAGGAACTAATTACAGGGATCACAGCGTAAAAGAAGCTCAAAAAAGGGGAAATATGGTGATTTTCTCACGAAAAACGGGAAAATAGGGAAAAGATTAAACATTTATTTTTATGTCGAAAAGAACAAACAATCTTTTTGTAAGAAATGATATATTTTTCAATGATTTTTTAATGATTTCTGCCATTAAAGAATTTTTTTTTCAAAAATTGCATATACTTAGGTCGTTGAAAATTAATTCAGTGATACCAAAAATCAAATTAGTTAAATACACAATTCATGTATGTTTAAAATCGTTCTTATAAATACTTCTTTCCAAGATTTGTCATTTCTTCCTCACTAATTATTACTTTTAATGTAAATTTAAAACTACACTCTTCAGTAGAGCGAAGTGAAAATGCTAAAACTAATCGAATTGTTTATGCTGAAGGATAAAAACAAGTGAAGAAAAAAATATCGAAATCGGTTAATATCTTGCGTTCCCTTCTTTGAACGTACAATTAAAAATTTTGAACATTCTGACAAAAATTTGCCTTATTTAAAATTTTTTTGAAAATGTATAAAAACATGTTTTTTGATTGATTCGACAAAAGATTTTTTTTCCGAAGGAGAAAAATAATAAAATGTTTCTTTGGTTCAAGCTGAATAAATTTCAGGTTCGACATATTCAAGAAATTCGATTCAGAAAGCTTGAGAAGAATTCAAATTGGAAAAAATCAAAAAATCTCAATGATTTCTTTCAAATTGGAATGAATTAGAGCAATTTGAGAGAAATGAGAATAATTCGACAACATTCATAAAATTGCAATGTGAATAGAAAAAAAACAATGCGCATTGAAAACAATTTCAAAATACAAAAACATTAATTGAATTCAGTAAGTTTGCAATAAGTTTAGAAAACTTAAAGGAAATTCAAAAGAATCCAGGAATTAAAATATTATAAAATCCCGTGGAATTCTATGAAATCTGATATTTCCTGAAATTATAGAAAATTTATTAAACTACCCGCACAGGTTTTTGAATCCCTTAAAATCATTGAAATCCACGGAGATCTGATAAAAACCGTTGGAATCTTGTAAAATATCATAAAACCTTATAGGTTATGTAAAATCCTTCCATAAGTTCCGCAATTTTTTATACGACCACATGAATGTTGTTTAAAACCTTGCCAATCCAACTGTTTTAAATCTCTTGGAAATGTCTTTTAATCTTTTTAAATACCCTAAAATATGTTATATCGTTTGAAATCCCTTAAACTTTGTAACGCTCTTAAAAATTCCTTAGCATTTTTAAAAATACCCTAAAATTTTTTAAATCCTTCGAAATTCCTTAAAATTACTTAAAGCTATTGAATATTCTTTGGAATCTATTCCAATCTCCTAATATCTTTGACAATCTTTTGAAATACTTCGAAATGAAACCCTTTGAAATCTTTTCAAATTCCTTGAAACCTTTTTAAGCTCTTGAAAATGTCTTGGAATCTTTTAAAATACCCTGAAATATTTCAAATTCTTTACAATTCTTTTGAATCCCTTGAAATTTCTTAAAACTGTAAATTTTTGAAAATTATTCCAATATATTGAAAATTCTTTGGAATCTTTCGAAATACTTTAAAATCAAATCCTTTGAAATCTTTTGAAAATCCATTAGACTTTTTTAAGCTCTTGAAAATGCCTTGGAATCTTTGAAAATACCAGAAGATATTTCAAATCGAACTTTGTATCCAATTAACTGGAATAGATGAATTTTCAAGTAAAATGGTGAATCTTCAACTGGAATACATGATTTATTAACAAAACAGTTTAGCTTTCAACCAAGTAGTTTTATATTCAACCACAACGATGAATTTTCAATTTAAATAATGAATAATTAACTAACATACTTGACTTTTCATGCAAATAGATGAATTTTCTGACAAGAAGATTAACTTTCTAACAAAAAAGTCGATTTTTTAAAAAAATGCATGAATTGTCAACGAAATAGTTGCACCTTTAACTAAAAAAGATAAATTTTCAACCAAAAACTTGAATTTTCACCTAAAAAGATAAATTTTCAACCGAGAAGATTATTTTTTAACAGAAAATATGCATCGTTTAAAAATACACGAATTTTCAATAGAATAGTTACATTTTTAGTCTAAAAAAATATAATTTTCAACCAAAAAAATAATAATTAAAAAAAATAGCTATATTATCCAAAAAAGTGATTACTTTTTAACAGAAATGATGAATTTTCCACTGAAATAGTTGATTTTTTAATTGAAATAATGAATTTTTAACTAGAATACTTGATTTTTAATATTAAAATATGAATTGTATACCATGAAGAATATTTACTATCAAAAGAGACGAATTATCAACTAAAAAAGATAAATTTTCAACCGAAAATTGAATAATGAAATTTTCAATTTTATATTGCAATTGAAAAAAATAAGCACGATCTCGAACGAATTCCCTCATATCTCCAGGTTTTTCGAGGTATATAAAAATTCACTGACAATCCTAGGTACGTTAGAGACAAATTCCGGTCACCGCATCACATTTCCGATCATTAGGAGCACTTTTTTTTAAATAGTCGCATCGCTCATAAAAAGTGTCAAATATTGTTAATAGTGGCGTGAGTCTGATGCCTGCAGTAGATATGCAGTAGAGCTATAAATTAAATATTTTTTAAATTACATTTTTATTCGAAAAAAAGATCTACTCCTTTTGCTCCACTGGGATTCGAACGCCATGTCAACAGGCATTCAGTTGACCTGGCGTTCGAATCCCAGCGGAGCGAAAGGAGTAGATCTTTCTTTCGAATAAAAATTTAATTTAAAAAATATTTATTTTAAAGCTCCATTTGGTCTGAAAGGACGTTAACACTTTCTGTATTAGAGGAGATATCTTTGATCGATATTATAGAATTCCATTTTCACGGTGTGTGTAAGGATTTCTGTAATGATTGATAGTTACCATCTCTGATGATAATAGAGATTCCTAGTAAAAACATGTATCTAACATAACACCTTGTAAATAAAGCGTATTCGAAAAAAGGACTCTTCTTCCGATCTCTCCAGTAGCGTAGTGGTTAGAGCACCTGACCGGCAATCAGTTGACCTGGCGTTCGAATCCCAGCGGAGCGAAAGGATTAGATCTTTTTTTCGAATAAAAATTTGGTTATATCTTAATCCTCGAATAAACTTCTAATATTGAAGTTTCATAATTTATCATAAACAAATTATATTTGTTAAGTAAAAATTTTCACAACGTAGTATACGTCGCAGTAAACGACGTAAAATATGACGTAGTATACGACGTAGTGTACGACGTAGTATACGAAGTAGAGTACGACGTAGTATACGACGTAGTATATGACGTAATAAAGGACGTAGTAAACGGCGTCGTATACTGGGCCGGAAATTGGGATAGTATACTACGTAGTAAACTACCTCGTTTACTACGTCGTATACTATCCCAATTTCCGGCGTAGTATACGACATCACTTACTGCGTCGTTTACGACGTCGTATACTACGTCTTATACTACATAGTATACTACATCGTATACTACGTCGGAATTTTCAATAGGGAACCTATAAACACGTGCGCGTCATGTGCGTTACAAACAAAAACTGCAGAGGGCGCACTGCAGGCAAGTGCATTCACTCAATTCAACCCGATTTCCTAATAGCACGGAACGGTCCCGGGACGTGTAAAATGTCTGCCGCTTGGGAACGTTCCAAACATAAATTAACGTTATTGTTATTATTATCATCAATGAATAACGCTGTAACATTGGACAATTTATGGTTGGCACGGATCGCACGGAAAGATGTATTTCATTTAATTCGATTCACGTGATTTATGCTTAACTGCAAACTCTTCCATATAAAATTCTACTTTCGCACCCTGAAATTTAAAGCGTCCCAAAAAGAGATTATTTTTTATTTTATCCTTAATAGATCTGTCGCAAATTAAACATATGTCAGGAATAATTTTGGGTTCATGAAAGTGGTAGTTTAAGTTGCTTTTAATGGAGCCTGTTCAACAGCTCACGGCCAACAACACAGACTGGATTGAGCTTTGGGAGGACATTAAATGTAGCCCTTACCTCCCTATTTTGAAAAATTACCTTAATGAAACCGTGGGAATTAGGACGAGGTTCCCGTTTGGATCAGTGTTCGTAACGATACTTTTTAGGATACGCAAATTTTGGAAGCGGAAGTAGTTCGCAGCTAAGAATTCTCTTGATATAAAATGTTCTGGAGATCTTGGTTCAACGAATGCCCGAGATTCAATATAATTTAACGCGACTCTGTTGACGTCCATATTTCTATCCATAAACTAACCAATAATTAATTAAAATTTGTTAAAGCGGAGGGCTCACTCGAGCGCGAATAGGAATTGCGAACGCTATTTCGCTAGATGCTCAGCCCATAGATTTTAGAACACTAAATTATTCCCATGATTTCTTAAATTCCGTGCATTCTTATTTCTTTTTCCTAAATATATCCAGGAGCTTTTAAATTATAAAAAAAAGATCGTTCAATTCTCAGTCACTTGTTTTTGAATTAAGCTTCATTTGAGCTCAGCTAGGTGCAATGTGGGACTTAAAATTCACTTGATTCTCCTAGTCCTTTATTTTATTCTGAATTTATCATGCGGTTACAAATCACCAGGAAACTAATTGAGATTTTCGAAAGAAAAATACTAAACAAATTTTGGCTTATTATTCAGATCATTCCAATTTTGTCTCGTCAAAGTTCGACACGTGAATGTCAGGCGGTCTAGTTTCCAGGACTTAGCCTGGTTAAGAAGTCCACCATAACATGTAAGCGATCAATTTTGTTGACAAAATAGGAAATTTTAGAGAGTACCCAATTCCACAATGGGAGAACGGTTTACTTATTTCCCGCCTTTTTGGAGCGTCGATTTTCAATTTCCAGGTCTGATACTGGTTAATAGAAAATCTTTTGCTCCGGCAGGTTATAAGGACCCCCCCCCCCCCCACGTCGTGAGATTGGGTAAGCCAGAATTTATGAAATATAGTGAGGAGATTTGATACTTTCACGATGATTCATTATAATAAATTTAAATTTAG
>CAKNXH010052874.1:11208-45441 GCA_932178445.1 Andricus quercusramuli
ACCCGAAAAATCTTTAAATTTTAAATTCTAAATTTAAATTTATTATAGTGAGGAGAACTAATGAAGAACGATGAGTAATTTTATTAAAAACCTGGATATTATCTCCTGGATATGATCGATGAGTCACAGAGTGTCGAGACGAGAGTGCTCGCAAGCGTCGAGCTTGGTCCGTTTCCAGCTAGTCTGGCAGGATTTCGGAAAACTCCGTTCTCCAACCCGGTTAAATTGTGAGTGTCGTTCATTCGCGCCGTATCGATCGAGTGGTCCCCTGTATGCTTGGTCCCGTTTGTCTCCCTACTCCTGGGGGTCTGGTTGCGCACGCGTTTATCGATTTTCCCGCTTGCCTTACTGACCTATATCTCTTAATAAGAATTTCGTGTTCCTGTCCTTCTTTTTCTTATCGCTGTCACTTTTCTTCTTATCGCACACAGCTGATGGCACGAGTTTATCGATTTTTCCTTAGTCAGCTGACATATAGTTGTTGACAAGAATTTCAGGTTCTTGTCCTTATTTTCCTTATCGCTGTCACTCTTCTTCTTATCGCACACAGCTGATGGCGCGAATTGTCGTTTTTCATCTATAGTCAGCTGACATATATTTATTTTCTTCTATCAGCTGGCGCGGTGACGAGTTGAACCGTCTCAACGCGTAAACCGTAAGTGATAGGTCAAAATCGATGTCAATCTATGATACGGATATCATATTATAGTGTAGTATATGCGGTACTCAAAACTTAAAAATGACATCCATTCTTACCTATCTCTTACGGTTTACGAGATAATTGTTGTTAAAAATAACAATAATGGAAGGTTCCCCTCAGGTCCCAGTGAAACGTTCCCAAGGGGCGGACATTTTACATGTCCCGGGAACATTCCTGAAACGTTCCGTCCTATTAAGGTTGGGAACAATTGAAACAATTAGCAACAATTTAAAACGATTCAACGTTTGATCACACTTAATCGTTTGAATCGTGTTCAATCGATTATTTCTATAAGCGTTATGACACATTGAGGTTCGGTAGGATCGTAAAGTTTCATGAAACTTTGACCAAGTGAAATGTTTCAAACAGTAGGGCGGGAGAATTCAAAATCGGAAGAAATAGTTTAAGTATCAAATATAAACATTTAATAGTATCCTTTATGTTTTAAAGCATATCGTTTCAACTGCTTCAAACAAAGAAATCATGTGCTAATTGTTAATAATATCTGATTTTTTTTCAATTTTTAATTTAAAAAATTTGAAAATTGATTTAAATAAAATAAAAATAAATTTCGTATTTAATACATATTTAGTTTTTAGAATGTTTCATTTATGAAACGATTTTATTAAGAATGTAGAAACTTCGACTGGAAATGAATAAAATAAAATTCTGCTATTTCATTAAACTATTAGGATTATTTTTATAAATTGTTTTCTTTCAAAAACATGTTTTAATTTTCATCAGTGCTACATCTCTCAATATTTCAACTAAATATTTGATATATAAATACATATTTGCATAAGGGAGCCTTCACATATTACGTAACGTTATTTTCAACCTTTTTAAGCCCCTCCCCTCCACGTAACAAAGCGTAAAATTTCCTCCGGATCCCCCACCCCCTCCCCCACCGCCGTAACGTAATATTTTTTGTATTATGTTTGCCAACGGAGATACCACGCTGAAAACACCAGTTCTCATAAGATCACTGAAGTTAAGCAGTGTTGGGCGCGGTTAGCACTTGGATGGGTGACCGTTTGGGAATACTGCGTGCTGTTCGCCCATCGCGGGTGTGGTGAGCCCACACTAGTAGTACTAGTAATAAATATTCCACCTAGAAACACTACCCGAATCTGGTAGTAAAAAATATTTAAATTTCTGAAAAGAAAAGAAGTATTATCAGTTTCTTTTTAAATTTATATAAATATAATTTTCATGAGATTCTTGAGAAAATTTAAAAAGATTTGTGATTATATCAGATGCGTCAAAGAAGAATCTAGAAGATTTTAAGGCCATGTGACGAGTGGTTCACGTGGCCAGATTCCTACCTTACCGACACTATTGGTTATCCCAAATTTACAACTCGATGTGGCTATTCGTGTGGAAATAAGTAGACAAATAAAAAAAGTGCCGGTAAGGTAGGAATCGGGTCACGTAACACACTCATAACATTTTCATAAAGACATTTTTTTATTTTAAAGGATCTTACAAAATATTAGGAAAAATTCGAGTCTTTTCAAAAGATTTTTAGGACTTTTAGATGTTGGGAAGAAATCAAAAACTATTTGATAAATTTTCGGAAATTTTTCTAAGTTTCAAAATATTTTCAATCTATTCATTTTGTAAAATCTTTTAAAGTTTAAAATTCTCTTTGAATCTCCCTAAATCTTATAAATATTTCTTGAATTTACTCGATTTTTTTTATTGTTTAATCTTACCAAATTGAAATATTTTTTTAAAAAATATTCTACACTATTTTTCGAAATTTTAGGATATCGTTTGACATGTTTTGAAAATTTTTTCAAATTTTTAAAAAGTTTTCCTTCGAAATGAAAAATTATTTGAAATTTCCCCAAGAATCTGAAGAAAATTCTGTTTTTTAAATCTTTTTAGAATTTCCAAACCTTCTAATCTTTTTAAATTATTCAAATTTTTTCTGAATTTTTTGTTAAATTCTGCAAAATTTAAAGAATTGTCTTAAAATCGTTCAGATCCTTCTTTGACAATTTTAGAAATATTTAGAAATGTTTTGAAATCTTTTTAAATATTCTCTTTAAATTAATTTTTCAAAATAAAAAATCATTTTAATTTTTCTATGAAACCTAATGCTTTTTTTTTCATTTTCTTGAAACCTTACAAAATTTTTGAAATATCTTCATATCAGATTTTTTCTAAAATGATGTAATATGGCAACGTTGCAAAATTTTGCTTCAAAATCTTTTACACTCTTTTACAAATTTTAGGAAAAAATTTGAAATATTTTGTAATCTTTTTCAATTTTCTCTTTACTTAAAAATTGTTTAAATCCTGAAAAATAAAAATTGTCTTGAAGTCTTCGATATTCTTTTTCCACACATTTTGAAATCTTCCAAACTTAAAATTATTCTTCTAAAATAAAACCAAAACCATTAACAATTTTCCCAGAAATATTAAAAAAAAATAATCTCCTTAAATCTTTTGAAATTATTAAAAAGCTTCTAAATTTTTTTCGAATTCTTCGAAATAAGTTTTTGCCCATAATTTCATAAAAACCATCGAAACCTAATGTAACGTTACGAATAAGTCCAGTACCCTCACCTTTTACTATTTCATATTTTGCCATAGTTTTAGAGCAACTAAGCTTGATTCCGAGTAAGTTTTCATGGTCTCCCATATATCAGCGTGTAAAGGCGTATTTTCATCTAAATAGATCTGTCGTAAAAGGAATGTATTGGTAAATTTGGTAAATAACGTACTATTATAATATCAATGGGATGGTTCATTTGTGTAGAAAATATCTCTATAAATAAGAAAATGTACATGCCCAATCTTGATGTGCATCGGAGCTTCTTTCTATGTATAGTGCACTTGTACCGGGCGGAGAATCCCTTTGTCCAAACAATGGGGGCCCTATGCATCTTGGCGCTGGATTTTTTTATTGTGCACCCCTTTCCGGTGCCGATTGTCTCGAGATGTTACTCGCTGTGTTACTTGGCTAGTCACGATTGGTTCGGACATTCTTCTGGAAGGATGGTTTAAATCTCTTCCATCGTTCTCAAATTCCGATGAATTATTTTCATTCTCTTCAAGATGAATATTGGATCCGATGAATTATTTTGATTTTCTTCAGCTACAAAACAATAATTTATTAAATATTAAAAGAATCTTAAAACAAGTCGAATATAATGAAATATTATAAGGAGTCACAAAAGAGGCTCGAAAGTGACTGTTATTGAAAATATCCTGAATTTATTTAGTGTCTCAATTAGCACTATAATTACAATTTCTCCCTTTCGATGTATTTGGAAAGCTATCATCATCTGAGCCAATCGGAATGGTGTTATCAGATTCATATCTTTGCATGTACTTCTTCAAAATATTTTTGTTCTGTTGCCGTTCTGCTTCCTCTTTATGATTGTCGAGCTTTTTTCTGGCTCTCTCCAAAAATGTAAAGATATATAAAAGTCAATAACTTTTGGAATGCTAAATAAGAAATATAAAGTGAAAAGACAAAATCTTTTTATTCTTGGGAAGCTTTCAGACGTACATTTTATACTTCTAATAGCAAAATTTTTTCACCAATAGCATCGTCACGGATATCAAGTTGCCTATAAGTCTAACTATATATTATATTAAATCGTTAATTTACGCAAGTTTCGTTATTAAAATTTTAGATTTAATTCTAATTTACTTCGACCTTATTAATTACGAACGGTCTACTGAATTATGCAACTTTCCGTATGTATACACCCATTTTCACATTTCAACTCGTTCAGAGCAATAGTCCAGCCGCCAGCAACACTTCTGTATGCACTTGAAGTGCGACGGAGTAACTTTAGTTTAAAAAGTCCGCAAAAGTCTCCTGTCGTGGACGCGCAGATATTGATTAAAGTTCAAAATTGTAAGTCGGGGTGAACACTCTTCATGAGCCAGCACTGAGAAGGCCCATCGGAAAATGACGAAATTTTCCGATGAGCTGACGAGAGTGAAGGGTTGGTGAGAGGGGTGAGGGCGAGTGAAGGTTGGCGTCACTTCGACAGTTGACGATTGACAAGGGCATCGACCGCACGCGCTTAGATCCTTTGCTTTCCGAATAAGCGATTATCGAGTTTGAAATGGTTTCTCCAGTAATTTTATTGTTATTTCGTTCTGCTTCATCTAACTTCACATTTCCTCACTTAATAGACTATCAATTTATCACTCATTGATCAGTTTTGTTATTAATCTTCGTTCCGTGCCGTAATTTATTGCGTTTTTCTTTAATAAACCTGAATTCAGTGTATTTGTGCATTTGAATCATTTTACCAGAAACACTCATATTTATTTACGCGATTTACTAAACTTTTTTCAGCTACTTATAAGCATTAAATTAACAAATGGTCCTTCGATAGCCGGATCCTTTCGCGGTGGATCCTACAGTGGCATATAAGTGACTGCAGTGACTTAAGTTTAGTGAAAAAACAGTTTGTGAGTGTTCAGACAAAGTGACTATTGTGCTTGGATTATCAGTGAAAGTTTTGAGTGAAAATTATGGAAAACCAAAAGGACGCCCCAAAGGACGCCCGAGGAGACGCGGCAGAAAATTTTGGAACGGGTAGTTCCAAACGGGTAGTTTTGGCACCGAGATACGGCAAGAAGATGGTCAACAAATCTTTGTAGGGGCGAGCGGAGAGGGAGACGACTCTTTTAACTCCACCCTCACCCCGGAAGAAGAGAAGAGAGAGACAAGAAGAAGCAACAGGAAGAATTTGGGACTACCGCCTACTCGCTTCGTACCTGGATCGCAGCCTGGTGCGAGAGATACAGCCTAGGAGAAGCGGGGTACACACAGCGAGAGGGGACAGCAAATAATGATTCCTAGCACGTCAACTCCACCTCAACCATCGAAGTCTCTATCCAACCATTCCTCAAAATCTGGAATCGAAATATCAAAGCGGTCAAGTACAAGCGCGCGAGAGAGGAAGCGCAGAGAAATTCAACTCCGTCAAGCTGAGGAACTTCTGCGACTCGAAGAAGAAGAAGCCCGATTACAGCTTGAACGAAAGAAAGAGCTTGTGAGAATACAAGCTGAAAGAGAAATGGCTAATCTCGATGAAGAATGCAGCCTAAATGACACAGAGGATGACATCAACGAAGAAGGCATCAATGAAGATGAACGATCGGTGAGTTCGAAGGTCTGTTCGGGGATTTCAAGGCAAAGTGTTGGAAAGCAGCCGCGGGAAGCGACGAATAATCGCACCCAATCCAGGAGTTGAAGCAGGACCGACGGCTAAATTTGATTGGTACATTGCGAGATTGTGGTTACTCCGCAAATGAGAATGTGTCGCGACTTCGACGATGTCGAAAGGGTGAAGCCTTGGAAACGGTGCGGTCATTACTGATGACATGTCGGGTAGAAAAAAATCATAGAGATTTTAGAAAGACGTTTTGGTCGACCCGAATATGTGATCCAGGCGCTGATGCGCAACGTGACCGAGTTTCCGCGTGTAAAAGACGATAAGCCAGACTCTATTCTGAAATTCGCGACCGCAGTTACAAATTTAGTCGCGACGATAGAAAGCCTAGAAAACCCGGACTATCTCATCAATCCGATTCTAACCGATCAACTTATTCAAAAACTATCGATCTGTCTGAAACATAGGTGGGGGGAACGGGTTAGGACAAAGAAAATCTCGGCGACTCTTATGAATTTCGTGGATTTCCTTGAAGAAGAGTCGGAAACGGAGAGCGCGTATTTTAACCCACTTCTAGACGGAAAGCAGGGAAAAGGCAGTAAATCCGTGTTAACGTTTGCCGATAATACTGAGCAGGATGAAATTAAGTGTGCGTACTGTGAAAAAACCCATGTGATCGGAAATTGTACTGCGTTTAAAAACTTAGACATTGACGCGCGGTGGAAGTGGGCAACAGGGGAAAGAGTGTGCTTTAAATGCCTGTCAAGAAAACAGTGCGGAAAAAATAACTGCACGAAAGGACATCATAAGCTTTTACATAACGATCGCCGCGAGACTCCCATTCCTAACGTCGCGTCCGCGATAATTGCAAAAGCCGACACCTCGCCGATAGAAAAAGTGAACGTAGTGAGAAAATCAAAGAAACGTGTGCTTATGATGATCGTGCCTGTGACTCTAGAGGGTCCCGAAGGCAAGATACGAACACATGCCTTCTTAGATTCAGGATCTTCAGTCACGATGATCAGGGATGATTTGGCTCGTAAGTTAGGTCTACACGGGTACAGCGATCCACTGTGCTCGAAGTGGATGAACCAAATGACTTACGTAGATAAATCATCCAGAAGAGTATCCGTGAAGATCACTGGCGAATCTGATACTTACCAACTGAAGGACATTCGGACCTTGGATGACCTTGAGTTGCCGGGCCAGCCGATCGACATGGAAATTTCTGACTGGGTACATCTGCGACACCTAGATATCTTAAACACTGCAGGAGCAACACCGGAAATTCTGATCGGAGAGGATTACGTGCAACTCAAGGTAGCGCTCAAGGTCATCGTTGGAAAGCCTAACGCACCGGTAGCGGCACACACCCCGTTAGGGTGGGTGGTTCACGGACCTTTCATATCAGCAGGAACAAGTACCGAATGTTTACTTTTGATCCACCACACTGAAGAGGAGGAAGAAATCAGTCGACTACCGAAGAATTTCTGGACCGTAGAAAGTTTCGGTGTGAACATGCAAGCGAGGGTCTTGCGTTCCAAAGAAGATATACGGGCCGAAGAGATCTTGAATCAGACTGCTCGGAAACAAGACGATCACTGGGAAACTGGATTGCTTTCGAAGAAGGACTCGGACGTGCTTCCAGAAAGCAAAAGAATGGCAGAAAAAAGGTTTCACTTTCTAGAGAACAAAATGAGAAAAGACCCTCTATTCGAGCAGCAGTATCACAAGAAGATAGACGAATATCTAAGGAAGGCATACGCGCGGCTGCTATCGGCTGATGAGGCGAAGAAGACGAATGCCAGGACCTGGTACCTACCTCACTTTGCCGTGACAAATCCTAACAAGCCTGGGAAAATTCGGCTAGTCTTCGATTCTGCTGCTAAAAGCCAGGGAGTAAGCTTAAACGACAAACTGTTAAAGGGTCCCGACCTTTACAATTCTCTGGTGGGAATTCTCTCAATTTTTCGAGAACGAGCCATAGCGATTTGTGGTGATTTGAGAGAAATGTTCCATCAGGTAGGAATTCGTAAGGAAGATCGAGGGAGTCAACGATTTCTAGGACGAGACAAGAGTACTGGTGAGTTGCTAACTTTTCAGATGGAAGTCATGATCTTCGGGGAAGTGACATCGCCTTACGTTGCTCAAGAGATAAAAAACCGCAACACCGAAGGATTCAAAGAAGAGTTTCCAGAACCCAGATAGCAATATGCGCGCATAGTGCGACGCACATGCGTCCCACACGTGCGGATTTTTTCGCACGGCGTGCACGCAAGCAATGACGCAGATGCGTCCTCATATGCGTGACAGGTGCGTCGCACGTCGTGCGGATATCACGTCATGCTGGTATAGTGCGAGTACACGTTGCAGGTTCTTGCGGACGGTATATATATATATATATATATATATGTACAATATTTAAATATAGATTGTTGAATAAAAGGCAGGTAACAGGATAAACAAAAAAAGTTTCGTGCGAAAACGTTCTGAAACAAAAATTTTGTTGCGGGAGGAATGGGAAAAAACAAAATATCCTTTATCTACCTTGTCTTGAATCTCTTCATAATTTCGAAAACTGCGCGTTCTCTACTATAATAATCGGGAGAATGTATGATAGGGAAATTTTTCAGTATGTTCAATGTATATTTTCTACTTATTTTGATTTTGAAAAGTGCAATCCACGGCGGTGTTTTGTTTACCGCACCAGAAATTGAGGTTATGTGTCACTATTTAATCAATATTTTCAGAATTTCACGTAACTCTGACTGGATTTGTGTCAATTATGAAATAAAGTGTTCTCTTATTTGCTATACACGTTTGGATAAACATATAGCAATGTTTAAAAATGACTTCTCTCTTTTCACTTAAGAAAAATACATTGCGAGTCAAAATGATCCAAACGATACATTACAAAATATAAGTATTAACATATCAAATGAAATATAAAATAAACTGAACACGAAAACCGTTTGCACTCCGAAATAAATTGTACGTACATATAAATTATGAAATATATCTAAGTGCCCACGAACAAGAAGACTGCAAATTGTCAACATTCAATAACGAATCGATAAACGACCAAGCCTAACCACCGCAACCGAAAGGAACACCATGTTATATGGATTTTTCTTGCCACGTGATCAGGCGGTAACTTGGAACTGCTTTTATTTAAACCCTGATCCGTGAATATAGAATGAGCAGGGTAAAATAAATTAAGACTAATCTTTTTAAATAATGAAAATAACAAACAAATAGTTGTCTAATATCGAACTTGCAAAAATTTGTTTCTTTTTAGTGATTTATAAATTGTTGGTCCAAGAAAAATACAAATATGTTTCTAAAATTAAAATTTATATTTTACATTTTTTTTAATATTAGGAAAATGTTTGAAATTCGTAGTAGTTTTACAGTATTAATAATTCATATTATTTTTGTTCAATAATTCACCTATCACGATATGTGACTCATATGCCTCGCACATATGTGCCTGCACGAAGTGCGAGCGGTAACGCTGCGTTTCGGCACGCATGGCGTGCCTCGCATGCAGTGCGAGTAACGTGCGTCGCACGCTTGCTATCTGGGGAAGCATGCCGATCGATCGTCGAGCGTCACTACATGGATGACTACCTGGACAGCGTGGACACCGAAGAAGAGGCTATCCGAAGAGCACAAGAGGTAGCTTATATCCATCAACGAGGCGGCTTCGAGATCAGAAACTGGATGTCCAACTCTCCACAAGTTCTGAGTTCGTTTCTGTCGGGAGCCGTCGCACAGCGAGGAGAGCGGCTAGCCTTTGGAGAAGAGGAATTCGCGCGAGTCCTGGGGGTGATCTGGTCACCGAAGAACGATGTGCTAACATTTACCAGCGATTTTCCCCGCGTGGGTAGTAGATTGATTAGCGGAGAAAAGCAACCAACAAAGCGCGAAGTACTTAAATTAATAATGTCAGTTTTTGATCCCCTAGGACTCTTGACAGTAATGACGATTCGAGGTAAGATTCTGATGCAGGATGTTTGGCGGTCTGGACTTGACTGGGACACTCTACTTCCAAACGAGTTGACAAAAAAGTGGACAATCTGGTTATCAGACTTGAGAGAAGCTAGCAAGTTAAGAATTCCTCGCTGCTACTCCCTCGGGATTGGTAAGTTGCGTGACGTGCAACATCATATCTTCTGTGATGCAAGTGTACAAGCATTTGCAGCAGTCGGATATTTTCGACTGGAGGGGGATGCAGGTACCAGAACAACCTTGGTAATGACCAAAAGCAGAGTCGCACCGTTGAAGCACATGAGCATCCCGAGACTGGAACTTCAAGCAGCGGTAATGGGAAGCAGACTGGCTGAGATGATAACCTCGCAACACACCTTGAAAATTACGAAGAAGTTTCTTTGGACCGACTCACAGAACGTGATAAAGTGGATTCGTTCTGAATCAAGGAGATACCCTCCGTTCGTGGCTCATCGAATTGCTCAGGTATTAGACCTGACTTTAGTACTGGAGTGAAAATGCGTTCCAACGAAGGAAAACGTGGCTGACGATGCCACCAGAGACACCGCACACATCGAAGTGTCTTCCACCAGCCGCTGGTTTACAGGACCAGGATCCTTTATGCGAGAACAAGACGAATGGCCGAAGGAACCCTCGAAGTTAGAGTTCTCTGAAGATGCCAAAAAGGAACTCAAGCGGGAGGTAATTCTCATGATGGGTAATCCAGAAAAAACTATTCTTGATCGTTTCAGATTGACTTCATGGACGCGACTGATCCACACAATGGGATGGGTGCTGCGCTTTGTGAACAGGTGCCGCAAATGCGACACAGGCAGAGCTGCGAAGCTGACTGGACCAGAAGTCGAGAGAGGCGAGATTGACTTGTTCAAGCTGGTGCAAGCAGAGGATTTTTCACAGGACCTACGTTTGTTGACACAAAATGAGAAAATTCATCCAACCTCGAAATTGATCGAGCTCTCGCCGAAAATAGGAGACGATGGCTTGCTGAGAATGAACGGCAGAATTAGGAATTGTGAGATCAGCCAAGCGGTACGAGAGCCTATTATTCTGAGAGGATCGAATCGCTTTGTGAGGATCCTCATTGAAAATCATCACCGCAAGACAGGGCATATCGGACGCGAGAGGGTAGTAAATGATTTGCGATCCAAATATTGGATCACAAAGCTTCGAGCCACCGTAAGAGCAGTATTCAGCCACCGCCAGACTTGCAAGATTCGTAAGGTAAAACCGCAGGCACCGGAAATGGCACCGTTACCAGACGCTAGAACGGAAACCTTCATCAAACCGTTCACCAACACCGGCCTAGAATACTTTGGACCGATGGAAGTGACAATCGGCCGACGGAACGAGAAAAGATACGGCGTTCTCTTCACATGTCTGAACATACGAGCCGTTCACTTGGAGATAGCGAGTTCATTAACGACAGACTCCATGATAATGGCTCTGAAGCGAATGATGGCTCGACGAGGAAAGCCAGCGAGGATATATTCCGATAACGGAAAAAACTTTGTGGGCGCAAATCGTGAACTTCGAGAGGCGCTAGGAGAATTCGACCAGGAGGAAATACAGCGACAGCTGGCTACAGAGCAGGTCGAGTGGCACTTCATTCCACCTGGAAGTCCTCATATGGGAGGCTGCTGGGAGAGACTCGTTGCATCCGTAAAACGAGCGTTAAAGGCTACACTGAACGAGCAAAAGCCGAAGGAGGAAGTCCTTCACACCATCTTTGCTGAAGCTGAGTACTCGGTGAACAGCCGCCGTTTAACCTTTGTTTCAGATGATCCTGACGATCCTGAGAGCTTGATACCAAACCACTTTCTCCTGATGTGGAAAGGATCGTACGAGAGTCATGGAGCCCCTGGGATATTTAAACATGATGGTGCGTTTCTTAGGAAACAGTGGCGTAAATCGCAGACCATGGCTGATCTGTTCTGGAAACGGTGGGTACGGGAGTACTTCCCACCGCTCAACCGCCGCACAAAGTGGTACCGCCAGACGAGCAACCTGAACGTTGGTGATCTGGTTGTCATTTGGGACAACCAACTCCCCCAGAACCAGTGGATACGCGGAATTATATCTGACGTGTATCCTGGTAAGGACAAGCAGGTTCGAGTCACGGACGTGCGAACCAGAACAGGAACCTACCGGAGACCAGCCACGAAAATTTGCGTCCTCGAGAAACAAAATGGTATTCCTACTCTAGGAATACAAGAGGGGGAATGTCGTGGACGCGCAGATATTGATTAAAGTTCAAAATTGTAAGTCGGGGTGAACACTCTTCATGAGCCAGAACTGAAAAGGCCCATCGGAAAATGATGAAATTTTCCGATGAACTGACGAAAGTGAAGGGTTGGTGAGAGGGGTGAGGGCGAGTGAAGGGTGGCGTCACTTCGAAAGTTGACGATTGACAAGGGCATCGACCGCACGCGCTTAGATCCTTTGCTTTCCGAAAAAGCGATTATAGAGTTTGAATTGGTTTCTCCAGTAATTTTATTGTTATTTCGTTCTGCTTCATTTAACTTCACATTTTCTCACTTAATAGACTATCAATTTATCACTCATTCATCAGTTTTGTTATTAATCTTCGTTCCGTGCCGTAATTTAATGTGTTTTTCTTTAATAAACCTGAATTCAGTGTATTTGTGCATTTAAATCCTTTTACCCGGAACACTCATATTTATTTACGTGATTTACTGAACATTTTTCAGCTACTTATAAGCATTAAATGAACATCTCCTGATAATGAATATCATGGCTGCTATTTCAAAATCTGGTGAAACAATTTTTTAAAAAAATGTAAGTCGTTTTTCAGGACACTTGCTCCATGAGGAAGAAGAAACTTTTCCGACGGAGCGATAAGTTTTGTTAACATAAATATATGTGTTAAAAATGCTTCTTTTTTAATAACTACGTGTGCAATTTTTTAAACTTCTTAATTAAAGACTTTGTGTACACTGGGTGTTTTTTTAACTTGAAACATCGAAATATCTCAAAAAATACGCATCCTATGAAAAAAAATATCCGTACTAAAAACTTTTTATTTTCGAGGGGGAAAAGCGACTTTGAAAAATTTACCCCCCCCCCCCTCTCAGGAGGCAGTATTTCATGAAGGAGAATCCGAATCTCCCTGGCGGACCGAATGAACGGAATGGATACGCTATAGCGTATCCTTATATAGTATCCACATCGTATCCTTTCCGCATCATGCAAGAAAAACTCTTTAAAAAAGCAACATGAACATTTAACTTATTGAAATTCAGATTCTACGTGAAATTTTGCGTTAGAAGGTCATGGAGTAATTGCAATAGTTTTTCTTGCAACATTGAAAACTTATAAAAAATATAATACCTATCGACAACGTGAGCTGAAGGCGACTTCAAGCGCATCCATAATCGCGTAAGCTAGCAGTACTGAACGACGATGCGTTTGAAGTCGCCTTCAGCCAACAATAATGACAGGTATAATATTTTTTAAAAGCTTTTAACGTTGCAAGAAAAACGATTGCAATTACTGCGTGACCTTTTAACGGGAAATTGTCAGTAGAATCCGAAATTCAACAAGTTAAATGTTCATCTTCCTTTTTTAATGAGTTTCTCTTGCATGATTACGCAAATCTAGTAAATCTAGGATTGTATGACAGAGAGAGAGAAAGAGATTTTAATGTGTTGATCTTAATTGAATCTACAGAAGTACATGCCTCAAAAAAGAAGCTTTAACAACCAAGGTCAACAAAATCATGAGACAAATTGTAACTATCAAGATTTCGTAGTAGACCTATGTTGATTATTATTATTACTCTTACCACTTTTGATTGGATGTGGGTTTGTCTTGGATTTGACTTGGTTTTAGGTTGCTTTCTGCTTCGCCCTCTCAACGGCCCTGATTCGGATGGAAAACTTATTGACCTTTTACTGGGAACTTTGAAACGAGCTTCGTTTCGTTTGCGTAGAACTTCATCCTCGTTTGCTGGAATAAAAGATAATTTTACGAATTTCTGAACATGATACTCTGTTGATTCAAAAATAAAGGTGACATCTAATTAAATGAATTTTTCCAACTTTAATGGTATAGAAAAACTTTTTACTGTTAAGTAAGACAAAAAATTCAGCAGACCGAATTCATTTTAAATCAGGCAGGTTCGACACTTGAAATCGCAGAATCTCTTGGGGATGAAGTATGTTTTATTTTAAAATTATCTTGATAATCTGCCGGTGAATTTGATGGAGTTTCAAACTTAACAAAATAACGGCGATTATTCTGAAAATATTAGAAGTAGATTTTCTCAAAAAAACGTACACTTATATTTTTTCCAATTCTTGTTTGAATTTGTAGACTTCCATAACGAAGATATCTTGTGGGTTTCATGCGGGCTGAATAACTTTTGTGGCCAGGAGAAGTTTTTCTCATAAAATCGTATTTTCTAATTTTCATTGCAGCAGTGACAGATACAAAAAAATGGTAACATACAAGTTTGTACGGCTAAAAAAGTTCTATAAAGAATACCTGTTGCGTTTTTGCGATATCTTGCATCGATTACCAGAAGAATTCGAAAAGTATATTGTTAGGAAAAAAATTCTCCCTGCCTCAAAAATGGTTAGTGGAAAAAAGTTAATGGAAAAGTGTCTGCTAATAGAAGAAAGGCATCATATCATCTTTTTGTGGGCTAAAACGTTTGTGAGGTCGGGAGAATTTTTTGTACTGAAAATGTAATTTTTTCATTTTTATCGTCAACAATACAAGATATCGCAAAAGAACAATGGGTATTTTCCGTATAGCTTTTTCTGTCGTAGGAACTTTTATCTAGACATTTTTTTATATCTGTTATTGTTCGCGAGAAAAATTAGAACATTCGATTTCATGAAAAGAAAATTGAGCTGGCCAGAAAAGTTATTTAGCCAGCATAAAACTTACAAGATGTATTCCTAATGAAAGTAAAAATTTGAATAAAAAATAGGCAAAAAATATTAGTAGGATTTCTTTCAGGAGCTGACTTTAATATTTTCAGAAAACCCACTGTTAATTTTGAACTTTTCAAAATTTTCCAGTGGATTTTGAACGAGAGTAAGTGCTATTAGAATAATTAAGAAAATAATAAATATCTCAATTAGCTCAAATGTTATAAAGGTTTCAAGAAAATGTTTTCAATTTTTTGAGAAATAAAGCACGAAATTCAGATACCCAAAACTTCGTAGACCACTTTTTTTTGGACATCGGAAAAATACATATCGCCCAATTTCCTTTTGAACAAACAACATACTTCGTCTCCGAGAGATTCTGAGACGTCAAGTCTCAGCCCAATTTGATATGAATTCGGTCACCAGTTTTTCAAATTTAGATTTTTCAACTTTCACGTTTATAACAAATATTTCTCTGCATTTAAATTTTAAGATCAAAGCCTTTAGACTTAAGTCTAGATTTAATTTTCTTAATTTTTTCCTTTTGATTTTCACTCTTGAACCACGCTTTGTATTTCTTGTTCCTGATAAAATCACTTTCATATTTCGGGTCAAAATGTATAATTTCTGAAATGGAAACAATGCTTAGCAAACCGTTCGTGAAATTAATATACGCGTGCGAAATAGACATTTTTCTTTTGTTCATAACAAAGCTTTTGGAATACGTGCACGTGCATACGCACAATCCGCTTCAATGTGAAAACATCGCGAAAATTCGATCTCGCGTTCGATCGGCTCGTCGGGGGTTCCCGGGTCCGGACGGCTTGCAGAGGGTCGCTTCGCGAAGGACCGGTATGCTCCGCATGCGTGAAGAGGAGTATCTCATTGGGAGAGAGAAAAGAATAATTATAGCTATTCTCTTAAATCTTTCATATTTACCAATGACGAAGCTCTACTTGACGCAAGCGCAGTAGTGCGTCGGGCCATCGTAAAGAGCATCGGGTTGTGGACTCGCGGAGTTTGTGATGAGTGTAGTGTGGAAGTGATTCAGATAGGGAAATAGAATATTTTCGGACATACTGCTGCCTTGCTGCCAAATTAGAAATTTGTATGTCACACCATAGTGTTATTCACTTTGGATTTATATAAAAATGTAAGTACGTTCCAATTCCATATTATGAGAATAGCGTGATTTTGGTCACAAACACGAGACGCTCTCTACCTTTATTAGGTTACGATATATATTTTTTAGGTTATAAAATAAGATCACAATTTCCTTATAAAAGTGTATTTAATGCCAATTATGTTTTGACTCTTTGTTTAAAGCTATGTAGCTTGTTGTGACATAAATTTTTTTATAATTTAGCCTTTATACTTGTAGAAATCCGTGACAAATTATGGAAACTAATTTGTTCTTTATAATAGTAATTTTTTCCTTTATAATTTGCATTATTAAGAATCATTAAATATTGCAATGGTGAAGGCGAACGATATTAGTCTAGTAATTCACGGTTTTAAATGTACACTTTTTAAAAAATAAGTTCAAATCTTCAAAAATTAGTCACAACAAAAATTAGTCTAGTAATTCACGGTTTGAAATGTACACTTCTTAAACAACAAATGCAAATCTGCGCCAACTTACCCTTGTTCATCATAATCGAGTTTAATTGAGTGAAAATATCAGAAAACTTGAAGCGAACTTACTTTAGTTCCATTTCCATATTCTTTCTTTTCTTTTTTCATTCAAAACTTTTTTTTTATTGCGAATTCACTCTGAAATTTACTTGCTTTACATAAAAATTCGATGCAGACAAGGACCATCCATATACCACGTGGTCATGGGGGGGGGGGGGGCGTAAGTACACTGTTGTTCTTCTGAATCTGCGGATTTCTTTAAAAACAAAAACAAAAAAGTACATACAAAATTAAGAAAATCTTCCCAACTTTCAGACCTCGGACTCAGTTCAGAGATCAAAAAATAGTACGAATGGTGTCACAAATTTGAAAAAATAGTGTCAACATAGTGTCATAACATTTTCCAAATATTAAACTTACCTGTAGTCCGAATTTAAAAGTGTATAGTCTAAAAATAATAAAAAAGTGTGAAATGGAAAACTAACTCCATTTCTTAAGCAAAATTTCTAGTTTTGTAATCTAATACTTCAATAGTAATAAAAATAAACTTCAATGTTTGTTTAAAATTCTATTGTTTAGTCTATAAATGATCCAAATTCCTATTTATTTGTGGCTGGCTTCACAGTCTGTTCCCTATTTCATCTTTTTCTTGTTTTCCACTTGAAAGCCAACATTTTGTTAACATTTTTGGTTAAAATTGATCTTTCTTTAGTATAAAAATTCAACTAAAAATTAATATAATAAAATTTGGACTAACATCACATATATTGTTCAAACTATTTGACTGAAGAATTATAGGGGTTATTTTTTATTCATCTTTTTAGTAGAAAATTATTCTTCATGGGCATGTCCTCAGGATTTGCTTCTAAATCACTTAAGAATAATTTTGAATGGTCGATACTTGAATGTTGGATAATTAAAACTAGCTGTGAATTCGATCTCGAGTGTTTCCACTTTGTTTGTATTTATAATTATATGGTGCTCATTTCACAAGCACTTTGCTTCCCGTTAGCAAATGTATTTGCTTCAACAAACCAAAGTCTTCATTTTGCTCAATTTAAAAATAGAAGTGTACCAAAAATGAAAAATCACAAAATAATACAAAAAATGTTTTAAATACAAAGACAAATGAAATCTTGCGTTCGAAATAATAATTTTTTGAGCTGGAAAAGGGAAAGGAAAAGTTCTGTCGCACCCTATCACTTTCCCAGCTTTATTATTTCTTCACAAAAATTGTCATAATATTACTCTATTTGAAAATTTATGATCGAAAAGTCTTTTCTATTCAGGCATTAACTTTAAATTATGTCGATGAAAAAAGTTTTTCTGTTTGAAACTGATGATTCAGATATTATAAATGAGCAGAACTTCCCTAATCTTCAATAAAGTGTATTATTAATATTGTAGATCAATCGATTTGCTTCGAATCAAGAGATTTTTTTCCGTTCTTGCATCAATTTTGAATTATGTTACTGAAAAAGGTTTTACTATGAAAAACCGTGTTTTCAAATATCATTCAATTTCACAATTGCCATACTCTTCAATAAAATGTATTTATATTATAGGTCAATCGATTCGTCTCGAATCAACACATCTTTTCTGTTCTTGCATCAACTTTGAATTATGTTAATGAAAACAGTTTTACTATAAAAAACGATTTTCAAAATATATAAATTACCATAACTTCCCTACTATTTGATAAAATGCGTCATTATTATAGGTCAATCGATTCGTTTCGAACCAAGGAATCTTTTATATTGTTGCATCAACTCTGAATTATGCTAATGAAAAAAGTTTTACTATAAAAAACCGATTTTCAAAATATATAAATTACCATAACTTCCCTACAATTTGATAAAATGCATTAAGATTATAGGTCAATCGATTCGACTCGAATCAAAACACCTTTTCTGTTTTTGCGTCAACTTTAAATTATTCTAATGAAAAAAGTTTTACTATAAAAAGCCGACTTTCAAAATATATAGATTACCATAACTTTCCTACTCTTTGATAAAATGCATTATAATTATAGGTCAATCGATTTGTTTCGAACCAAGGAATCTTTTATATTCTTGCATCAACTCTGAATTATGCTAGTGAAAAAAGTTCCACTATAAAAAACCGATTTTTAAAATATTATTGAGTGCTAGAAAAAATGCAATAAATATTTTTAGAAATCCTTCGGTCAGTTTCAAGATATTAGTGAGGAAAATAAGCTCTCCAAATTTCATCAATTTATCTGCAACCGTTTTCTAGTTATTTTGTTCACAAAAAAGCGTGACATCCACACATCCACACACAAATCCACACACACACACACATCCGGACAATTGCTTAGAACATTGTATTATACATTTTTAAATTAGGGAGGGTTTAATTGAATGAATTTAAAAATTTTGAAAAATGTTACCATTACAAAGCTTCCTCCATGAGGAAGCAAAATGTATTCAGTTTTTAGTGTATGATATAAGATGTAATTTTTCTGTGTGATTATAAACAAATAATTCGTCAAAGCACATGCGCCCAAGGTTCCTGTTGTCAGAAGATTGGATATTCCTTTGTGCGTAATGTGCATTATAATGTTCATTTTTTAAGAATTAGGCGTTTTTTAATATTAAAAATGTTGTATATAAACAGTCAAATTCAAAATTCCCTAAGGGATCGTCCATATATTACGTAAGACGTTTTTCTTTTGTTTATATCGTTGTGTCTTTCTCAACTTCACAGCAATTTTATTCTCGTCTTGATTTAAACAAAAGGAAAACGTCTTACGTAATATATGGACGATCCCTAATCTGCAACTTCATTTATAAAACTGACCAAAAAGGCCGATTGATTATTCCAACAAATTGTAGAAGAAAAACCCAAGCAACTCGGTAAACGCCATTTAAAGTTGGCCCTTAAATTTAGCTATTTCAACTACTACTTGGGATGCCAACTTTAAATTGTCTTTAACGTGTTGTCATTCTAATGTCTTCAATAATTCTATTCCTTATGTCACGGATATAATTGTCAAGAACATTTCAAGACATAGAATGAACTTTTTTAAAATAAAATTGAATGAAAATTACGAGTTGTCATGAAGTTGAAAAAAAAACTAATATGAAAATAACAAAATTTAGATAAACAAATATTACCTCAACGGTTTTTTTAAATTATGTACGCTTGGATATTCCCTCTGTAATGTATTGGGAAACTCAATAGCCTTTTTTCTATTTTTATAAATATAAAGTTAAAGTTTTATTAATTTTGAAGTCAAAGCTACACCTAGAAAATCATTGAATAGTCGCTCATTGAAAATTGTGTTTCATTTTTGATGTCCAATTGAAAAGGCTCATTTTCTGAGTGAGACTACGCCTGATGCTTCTACTCCTTTGGGCATAATATGCGTTATAATTTTTATTTTCTAAGAATTGGGCGTTTTAAAAGAATTAATATTTTAGGTAAACCGCCCAGTTCAAAATTACATTATCTTTAACTTCATTCATAAAATTGACAAAATAGGTCGATTTATTATTGCAACGCATTTTAGAAGAAACTCCTAAGCGTAAATAATAACAAAATAGTTCAGGTCTTAATTATAATTTTCATTCAATTTTAATTTTTAAAATATACATTCTATTCGCTGAAAGGTTCTTCACAATTCTATTCTTCACGTTCTTGAAAATATTAATTCATGTAGAAAAAATACGTATTATTCCTTTTAGTTACTTATCTTTGGAATTAAAAAATTTACATAATAATATTGAATAAAAGCGTCACGAATGGAATTGTAAAGAAGCTTTCAGAAATAGAATTAACGTTTATGAAATAAAAGAGAATGCAAATTACAAGTTTAACGTAAGAAACCTAATATGCACATGAATACATTCAATTAAACAATTATGACCTCGAATATTTTTTTATTATTCACGCTGTAGGTTTCTTCTATTTATTGGAATAATCAATCGGCCTTTTTTGTTAATCTTAGGAATAAAGATAAAGACAGGGACCCGACCGAAACTTTCGTACCATTTCGTTACTACCAGCTAAACATAATTTTGATCCAATCATTAATATAAATTCAAATATTATCTAATTTTGTGTAAATTTAGAGATAGCAGATCAAAGTTTAATAAAAAATAATTTTTTTCTGTCAATAACGAAATGGAATGAAAGTTTCGGTCGGGTCCCTGGTTAAAGAGTCAATAGTTTTGAACTCTACGGTACACCTAGAAAATCGTAAAATAGTCAGTAAATGTCGGTTTAGATATTTTGCAATCAAAATACCGACTATGGGTTTTGTTATTCTAATTTAAAACATTTATAATGCGTTCCTTTCATTTTATATGCTACCTGATAGATACTTAAAATATTGTAACACCAAAGACTTTAAATAAATAATTTTACTAAATATATAATCTTGTTTCATTGCAAGTGATAACCAGTGGCTAGAAATGATATTCTAATCAATTAGAATTCTAATTATCTTTTATTATTGATTCTAATGATTATATTATTATTTAAATAGTTTTCGTGATGCCGTAAACCACGTCGGAAACGACGTCGTAAACCACGTATAAACCGACGTCGTAAACTACGTATGAATCGACGTCAGAACCTACGTCGTTTTCTACGCAGTTGACGACGTCGTTTCCGAAGTCGGAATTTTCAATAGGGAAGTGAAAATTCTAATATCCGTGGGATATTAGAAAATGATGGAGAATCTGAATAGCTTCATTCTCAGTTAATTTTAATTTTTCTGTACCTAAACTATTTTAAATAATTCATTTAATATATTACATGTCTTCTATACAAAATTATAGGCATTGAAATGGATAATTTGATGAAAAAACTTCACCTCATTGGCTTTGTTGATGACAGAACTCTGAGCTCGCGGAAATTATTAAAAAACATTTATTTAATTTTGTTAATAAACGTTTTCAAATAATTCCCGCGAGACGAAAGTGCTGCCATCAAATTGCCACTTTATAACCTCAAAATCCTACTACCGATTGGCCCGATTGGGAACGATTGAAACTTTGCAAAACTCAATCGTTTCCAATCGTGTACACACGATTAAGAAACACGATTAGAAACAATTCAAATTTCTTTCTATTGTTCTTAATTGTTTGCAATTGATTATTTGTAGAAGGGATTCTTGTCGATTGACATTTTTCTGTCAAATCGCTTTATCGAACGTGATTTACTGCGTCTGAAGGGCGCCTTGTCGCTTCAACCCTTTACCTGAGTCATAATTCATCTATGCTCACTAGGGTGGTCCAAAAATGCATTGCAAAATATTTTTTCACCCTAGAGGGCAAGTCTTTGTATTTCCCCCATATTTGTGCGCACACCTCTTGAAGTTATAGGTCAAAGTATCGACAACTGTAATTTGGTGATTGTGAATTCTCTTTTGTTAAAGCTCCTTCGGCTTTAACGAATACATTCTCATCACGTACCTCGTGCTTCGCACTCGATTTTGTCCAAAATGCGAAATTTTCTACATTATATGTTCAACATTATTATATCTAATGTATGTTACATGTATTTCTGTACGTCGGCCTGTGATTGCTTATTATATATTACAAAATAAAGTACGAATTATATTTATCATGATTACTCCAATATTTGTTCCTGATTTTGCATTTAATTTTATCCTCAGCTACCGTGAAAATTTAATATTATTTCCCAACAAATGTATGTTATTGCAATTCATAATATGGATTGATATAAAAAATAGACGTATTTTACTTTTCTTATTTTTATAATTGAAGAAAGTGCGCATCCTACGCAAAAAAATCTGTTATTATGCATTTCATTGCAACTTGTGTCGCTTTTCCATGAATTTAATTTGTTCATGTTCAATGTTATTTTTTACGATTTGAACCAAAAATACGAATCCTAGCGTAAAGTGGTTCCAAGAAAATTTTTATAACAAAAGTTTATAAAAAATTTGTAGATCATTTTTGGTTGAACAAATTTTGTCTATTAATTTTTTTTCGTCTCTTGTGTGGTTTTTTCAAAAATTCAATTTTTATATTTTCAATGCGATAATTTATGATTAAAATAAAAAATAAGATTCTTAAAAAAAAAATATATATGACAAATTTTTATAGCTCTTTCTTGTGTGAGCAACTTTTGCCCATTAATTTTTTTCATAGCTTGTGTCGTTTGTCCAAAAATTGAATTCTTTCATTTTTAATTTTATTCTCTAAGATTACAACAAAAACTATGGATTCTATTAGAAAGTGATTGCCAATAAATTTGTAGATCTTTTTTGAATGCACAATTTTTCATTCTTTATTTTTTTCATATCTTGTATATTTTGACCGCAAAATGGAATTTTTTATTTTTTATTATTTTTTCGCGATAAAAATTTGAATTTTAGATTTTTCAACAAAATTGAGAAAAGTCTTATAACAGTATTGTAGGGTGTTCAAAAAGAAACATTTTTCTTATTTTGAATTTTTTTCTTATAGTGCGTTGTTTGGCTTGAAATGTTAATTTTCGGTTGTTTTTTGGAATTTTGTACATGCTATAACTCCAGTAATTTTTGGGTTCAGAAGGTCTCAAAACGTGGACATTTGACAAAAACGAGGGGGGGGGGGGGGTAGTCGAATTTTACATAAATCTAATAACTTCTCTGATGAGAATGTAAAAATCCGTATTTTTTGTCCGAAATTCGAATATTAACACGTGCCACCGGGCACTTCAAAATCCCATTTAATTAACATGGGGTTTTTGATTTTCGAAAAATTGAACTCATATTTTAGGGTTTGATCGAAACGTGCGAAACTTTTTAGGGATTGAAGAGGAGTACCTATGAAATAAAAGCATACTAATAACTTTTATTTTTAACCCACCCTTATCCACCCCCACAGTGCCCCAAATATGACCCAAAAATAAAACAATTACATTTTTACGTATTATTGTTACTTTTTAGCAATTTCCGCCGTCTTTTTCATACAAATAATTACTAATGGACAATTTAAATATTTTCCATGACTTTTTAAACAATTTTTAATTGTTTACACAAATGTAACTTATTTGAACAATTATTTATTCCCAAAAAATGTAAGAATAATCGTATTTTCTGATTGAAATTTAATAGTTTGTCATTGTTTGGAGTAGTAGTTTTTTTAAATACATTATGTAATTATTTAAACAATTACTTATTGTTTATTCTCAAAATTTCTGAAAATTGATCCAGAGATGTCCAATTTTTTCTCAAATTGGCATCCTATGCTACTTTTTGTTAAATGATTATATAATTTTGATACATTTCTTTTAATGTTCAACAAATTTCTATTTGTTCAAACAATTTTGATTTGCTTAAGCAGTTTTTTTCGATAACTTTAAGAAAATAAAATACATATAATTATTTTTTTGACTGTATAGTGTATAGAAAGAATATATTAACCATTTTTCAATTGTTTAAACAAATAAAATTTGTTTGAACAATCGCTTTTCCAAAAATATTTTTTAAATCGTATTTTCTGAATTAAAAATAATATTGAATGATTTCGAGGAGTAGTAAATTCTGCTCAAAAATTTATGTTATTGTTTATACAATTACTTATTGTTTTTTTCTTCAAATTTCCTTCAAATTGAGTATGGATGGTTTACATCTTTTTTGGCGAATTATTAAATAAATTATGAAAGTCATAATAAAATTTAAATTATAAAAGTGTATTTATCATTGCTTTCTTCATATTTTTACAATCTTTATCATAATTATATTATAAAAAAGCACATTTACTAATGCAAATTATGATTCAAGTTTCAATAGATTGCTTTTTTACATTTTCATACTCGTTATAAGTATTAAAACGTGTCGCTGATTTTCGTTTTAGCTTCATACGATTATTTATAAGACGTGATTTGGAATCTCTACATCTTTCCTTCAAGAAAACGCTTCAGAGGTTAGGGGACGAACCGGAAGGGCCAAGGAAGGATGCGCCGGAGACACGCGTGGCGAGAGCGGCAACTAGTCTGACTACAGTGGTGACAGAAGTGAGAAGTCTCAGCTGACGGAAGAGAGAGAAAGAAGTGGGGAGACATCAGCGTCTTAGCGGTAGAAAGTAGAGCAGAGTGATGAGTGGAAAAGGAGAGAAGAGGAAGAAGAAAATAAAGGCTTGGTGGGAGTTGTTCAAAGTGGAGTGGGAGAAGGAGAGGGAACTAGCGAACGTGGAGAGCAAGAAAGAAAAGGAGAAACTGATGGAAGAAATGGCGAAAATGCAACAGAGCATCCAGGAGCTCATCCTCAAAGTTGAAGGATGGATGGAGAAGGCGAAGGAAGGGAAACGGAAAGAACAGGGTGACTTGTCAGCGACAAGGAAGGAGACTAAGACGAGGGATGCAAGTAGTCAGACGGAGGAGGAAGAGAATGAGAGTAGGGTAAGGAGGGGCAGCGCCAACCAGTTAACAGTCAATGATTTTTTTAAAGTTAATAAGATGTGGAACTGATCCACTTTTTTTCATTTCGAGTCCTACATTATTGTATATCATAATTCTATAAGTATTAATTACATTAATGAAACAATGATTTAATAATTAAATTATTTCCAACAAGCTGTATTTCGTCGGCTTTGCCCCACACCCGAGGGCAAAGCCAACCGCAGCTTTTTATGAAAATCAAAACATCTGAAGATGGCAAAACATGATGGTTCGCTTCTGTGGTATTTTATATACTGGAAAAATTACCTTAAAACATTTCCAGCAAGAAGAATAAGTTATTTTTAATCAAAATAGTGACAGCTGTGACATAACCTCTTATGCGTTGATATTTCCCCTTGAGACGGACTACGCGCAAAGGTTTCTTTCATACCAATACAAAACACTCGCTCTGGCGACCGGATTCAAAATAATAATATTTAATAGTTTCTTGCATGTAGCCCAGAAGATAAGTGGCTGTTCTACATTACCGATAACTTATCGACAAAACTTATGATACGTTTATAACCTAAGCACGTGTTAGCTATTATTTTCGCCATGCTTGCCCCACTGGTGGGGCCTCATTTATTTACGATATTTGAAATATTTGGGACTTGAATTAGGTTCAACTATTATAATGAAATAATGTGATATTGTGTAATCTGTCAAAATATAAAATTTTCATACTGTAAGTATTGCCATTAATGTTGAAAACTTTATATTTCTGCTAGCGAATCTTCTATTCTTTCGTTGTCAAAATTGTATTCTGCATCATTTTTCTTTTACATCGTCAATTTTCAAGATTTTAGTACGTAACACTATCTCTATGATATAATAGATTTATTTAATGCAAAGTAATATTGAAATTGTTAAATAATAGCGATGTTATAAGCAATGTCGCCTTTGCCCCACTGGTTGGCGCTGCCCCTTCTTACCCTACTTGGAAGAATCTGCCGATAGCGTTGACGAAGGAAGAGTGAACAGGGGAGAAGGAGGAACTTGAGAATCCTGGGGGTGAGTGGAGAGGACTGTGAGGTGGTGAGCGTCGTAGGGAGCTTGGCGGCCCATGCACAGCGGGTAACAAAGGTGGAGCAGTCCTGGAAAATCGACGGAGGGTTTATGCTGAAGCTGAACACAGCAGAAAATAAAAATGAAATTTTGGAAGCAACGGGCAAGATGATTTGAATTGAAGTGAAGCTGAGGTACATGAGGGCGAAAATCGGCGAGACCATCTGGAAGTGGAATTACAAGGAGGGAAGAATGGAGGTGATTCGTCTGGAGGAGAAAGCAGAGGAAGACAAATAGGAAAAAGAGGGAAGGAAGAAATAGAGAGGAAAAAAAGTGGAAAAAAGTGAAAAGCAGAGCAGTGCATGGGTATGTCAAAAGTGACAGAGTGACAGATTAGGGGGTTAGGGAAAGTCGTGGTTGAAGAAGTAATGTACTTTGGTAAGCGCCTGTATTGTAAATCAGTTAGAAGTAAACAACAGGTTATGTGAGTGACGGGATGAGAGTACCCTAGTAGCAAGATAACTGCAGACTGGCGCAAGCTGGGCGCCAGAAAAAGAAGAATCTGTTTGCAGCCTGGCGCCCGGCTGGTTCCGCTTTGGCGTGCTGTTCTGGCACCAGAGTCTGGTGTAGCAGATCCTTGTCCAGATTGGTCATGATATACACCAGACAAAATTAAAATAACGTAAAATGGTACTAAATAGGTTTCTGTAATAGTTTTACACTATATTTGAGCCTTTTCTGAGAGAATATACTACGGAGACGTCACAAAATTCCAGGAGACACACTGAAATATTAAAAACATAACCTGTTGTCGTATAAGCTTGCATGCTTGCATGTTTGGTCATACTTGTGACTCGTTCAAATTTCCGACTGCTAGATTTTCAATTTTATTATTTATATCCTACATTAATTATTAGTGTTTAAACTAAATACCAGAATCTGGTTCCTTTATTCACCAGATTCTGTTTTTCGTCTAGTGTGATCATTTCTCCCGCCAGTCTGGTCGACTAGAGGGAGCAGATGCTAAGCCAGAGTCTGGCCTCTGTCATACAAGGCAGACGTTGCTACTAGGGTAGGTAAGCGCCTGATTTGTTTGTTATTCGGATAAAGATTAATGAGGAGGATATGTGTTTTTCGCTTTAGTTTCGCTTTAGTTTAATAAATAAGAGAAAGAATGAGGAAGAAAATAGGAGTATTTGTGTTACTGACGAAGTAAATATGAAAAGAAAGAAGGATAATGTATGAAAGGGTCAAGGAGTTATGGGTGGTAGTTTGCTCATGTCAAAAGATTTAAAGTGAGGAGTTAATTTACTAGTTTTCAGTGTAATCACAAAGATATGTGTAGAGATCTGTAAAGGTTTTGAAGACTCTCAACCCCGTAACAGGGAGAGAGTATAATAAATGATACAACAAGAAACGAGGAGCAAAAATCGTACTTACTGCAAGAAGTAAAAAATTATAGAAACCAGTTTCCAGATATCAGAAAGAAAACATTGTCTTCAGCCAAAAAATAATATTTTGTGATCAGCGTTGTAATTAGACTGCACATGAAATGGATTTAGATTATATTTCATTATAGCATTTCAAAGTCATATTAATATCAATCTGACATACTGGAAGACACAAAAAATATATATTAAAATATGTTGACGAAAATAATTCCATGTTTAATATTTTATATTATTGATCCACATTTTTCAATAGAAAACTGCTTGAACGAATTAAAATTGTTTAAACAATGACATGAAGTTTTTAACAGAATTTACTACTCCTCGAAATCATTCAATATTATGTTTGATTCCGAAAAAACGATTTTAAAATTTGTTTGAAAAAATAATTGTCTACACGAATTATATTTGTTTAAACAATTAAAAAATGATTAGTATATTCTTTCTATACACTATACAGTCAGAAAAATAATTATATGCATTTTATTTTTTTTAAGTTATCGAAAAAAAAACTGCTGAAGCAAATCAAAATTGTTTAAACAAATATAAATTTATTGAACATTAAAAGATATGTATCGAAATTATATAATTATTTAACAAAAAGCAGCATAGGATTCCAATTTGAGAAAAAACTGGACATCTCTAGGTCAATTTTTAGAAATTTTGAGAATGAACAATAATTAATGGTTTAAATAATTACATAATGTTTTTTTTTTAATCACGTCTCCAAACAATGACAATCTATTACATTTCAATCAGAAAATACGATTATTTTTTACATTTTTTGTAATTAATAATTGTTTAGATAAGTTAAATTTGTCTAAACAATTAAAAATTGTTTAAAAAGTCATGAGAAATATTCAAATTGTCCATTAGTAATGATTTGTATGAAAAGGACGAAGGAAATTGCTAAAAAGTAACAATAATACGTAAAAATGTATTTTTTTTATTTTTGGGTCATATTTGGGGCGCTGTGGGGATGGGTAAGGGTGGGTTAAAAATAAAAGTTATTATCATGCTTTTATTTCATAGGTACTCCTCTTCAATCCCTTAAAAGTTTGGCACGTTCCGATCAAACCTTGAAGCATGAGTTCAATTTTTCGATAATCCAAAATTTCCCCATCCTATAGATGAAAACTCGTAATTTCATGGAGGAAGAATTTCTGTTAGCTATAGTAAGTCATAGGGTGACCTCTATATTCAAAAATTAAAACTATAACAGAATTAAAAAAGTAGATTTCTCATTTTATCGATCGCCGATAAGTATTTCAATTTATTTATTTCTACTATTACTTTCAATGTGAGTTGTTATTACATTTTTCCTACATTTTTAATCCAGGCGCAGATGTTCTTTATCAGGATATATGCGCGTTATATTCTCGCCGATATTATTGTATGTATACTATTCCTTCGTGACTATAGTCTACTCGATGAGATTAGATGAATGACGATATAGTCTCAGACGCTACCGCAGTGATGTATTATAATGCTTGGAAAAATATAAAGTGAGAAATAATTGAATTTCTTAATGAAAGTTATAATTTCATGGTTCTTATTTTGTGAACTGATTGATTAATTATTTTTTTAAAGACTTTGTTACGTTGTTAAATGATCGTATATGAATTATATTTTCAAAATGATATGTACATATATATTTAAAAATTTTTTTGAATTAATTTTGAAGTTTACTATTGAATTAAAGGTATAGAAATTCAATTTTTAAACAATAAATATATATATATATATATATATAATGTGGAAACTACTTGAATGTTTCAATGAAACTAATTGTTTAATGCTATTTACATTGTGAACTGATTAATTAATTATTAACGCTGATTCTATTGAAACTTAAATTTTCTGGAATTAGTTTAAAAGGTTGTTGATACTCTAAATTGTCAGAAGTGAGAGCTCGAATTTGAAAAAAAATATATAAAGTAAACATTATTCAAATGTTTCAATGAAAAATATAGATTGATGCTTTAATGAATATCTCAATTAAATTTAAAAAATTATATAATAAATACTATGTTCAAATTTCTTCGAAAATTAGTATAAAAAGTTATTAATCATTCAAATTTTGAGAAATGAAATTTCATGTTTAAAAAATATAAAGTAAAAATTATTTGAATGTTTCAATGGAAATAATAGTTGCATGCTTTTTATGCTGTCAACAGTTTAATTAATTTTCGGTTGATTATTTTGTTTAAAATTTTAAATTAAATAAAGATTTTATTTGATTTTTTTTTCAATATCAGTAACATCAATTGATTATTTACACGAAGGTTATGTAATTGAATATTTGTTATTATTTTTGTAGTAAAGGTTTACTTTTTCTTTAAAATACCTTTATTGCAATTATATAATCTTTTCAAATACTTGTGACGTTGTGAAATGGCTCTATCTGAATTCAATTTTCAAGATTATATGTAGATATATTTTATTTTTTAATTAGTTTAAAATATTACTAATGAATTGAATGTATAGAAGTGAAATTTAAAATTTAAAGGAAAATGTAATGTAAAAATTATTTAAATGTTTTAATGAAAATAATTGTGTAATGCTTTTTAGGTTTTAAACTGATTAATTAATTATTAACTGATTCTATTAAAACTTACATTTTTATGGAATTAGTTTGAAAGGTTATTAATAATTTAAATTGTCAGAAATGAGATTTCAAATTTGAAAAAAATGTATATATATATATATAAATAAAGTAAAAATTATTTAATGTTAATGCTAATGTTAATGTTAACATTTAAGGTTAATGCTTAAATGAGTATCTGAATTTAATGTTCAAAATTATAGCAGAATAATATGTTTAATTTTTTTTCAAATTAGTATAAAAAGTTATTAATAATTCCAATTTTCAGAAATGAAATTTCATTTTTTTAAATATAAAGTAAAAATTATTTGAATATATTTTAATAAAAATAATGGTTTCATTCTTTTTATAATGTAAACAGTTTGAGCTATTTTTTTCAATTAAATTTGTTGAAAACTTTAAATTAAATAAAGATTGAATTTGATTTTGTTTTCAATTATGTAGCAGAAATTGATTATTTACTTGAAGGTTATGTAATTGGATATTGGTTATTATTTTTATAATAAAAGTTTACTTTTTCTTCAAAATACCTCCATTGCAATTATATAATCTTTTCAAACGCTTGTGACGTTGTGAAATGACTGTATATGAATTAAATTTTCAAAATGATATGAACATATATATTTAAAAAATTTTCAAATTATTTTTAAAGCTTACTGTTGAATTAAAGGTAAAGAAATGCAATTTTAAACAAAAAACATATATGTAAAATGTGAAAATTACTTGAATGTTCCAATGAAACTAATTGCTTAATGGTTTTTACATTGTGAAATGATTAATTAATTATTAAATGATTCTATTGAAACATAAATTTTCTGATATGAAATTTCATGTTTAAAAAATATAAAGTAAAAATTATTTGAATGATTCAATTGAAATAATAGTTTGATGCTTTTTATGTTGTAAAAAGTTTAATTAATTGTTGGTCGATTAATTTTGTCAAAAACTTTAAATTTCAAAGGAATTGAATTAAAATTTTTTTTCTTTATTTAAGTAACATAAATTGATTATTTACACCAAGGTTATGTAATTGAATATTGGTTATTACTTTTATAATGCAAGTTTAATTTTTTTTTAAATACCTTTATTGCAATTATATAATCTTTTCAAATACTTGTGACGTTGTGAAATAACTCTATCTGAATTCAATTTTCAAGATTATACATATGTACGTTTTTTTTTTAATTAGTTTAAAAGGTTAGTAATGAATTGAATGTACAGAAATGAAATTTCAAATTTAAAGGAGAAGATAATCTAGAAGTAATTTGAATGTTTCAATGAAAATAATTGTGTAACGCTTTTCATGTTGTGAACTGGTTAATTAATTATAATTTGATTCAATTGAAACTTATATTTTCTGTAATTAGTTTCGAAAGTTATTAATAAGTCAAATATTTACAAATGAAAGTTCAAATTAAAGGAAATATATCAAGTAAAAATTATGTGAATATTTTAATGAAAGTTATAGTTTAAAGCTTCTTATTTTTTGAACTGATGAGTTGTGTGATCAAAAAAAGGAGGAGGAAAATAAAAGGTTTGAAGAAGAAGCGGAGACTGGGATGGATGAAGAGGTTTGGAAGGTTGTAAATAAAGAGAGAAGAAGAAGGAAAAGAGTAAACCAGGATATTGAGATGATATAATGGAAAAATATTTAATGGAATTACTAGGAGGGGTAGAGAGGAAAGTTAGGAAAGGAGGAAAATATGGTAGGGAAACAGATGAGGAGGACATTACAAGGGAGGAAATAGTCAAGGTATTAGGGATGATGAAAGATGGAAAGGCACCTGGTATAGATGATATTCCTAATGAAGTAAGGAAATATGGTTGGACAGAATTAAAGGAATGGGCATGGATAATGGGCAATAGAGTATGGAGAGGAGAGGGGTGGTCAGAGTTATGGGAAGAAGGAGAAGTTATACCAATAGTGAAGACAGGCAAATGGGAGGAGGTTAATGATTAGAGAGGAGTGACATTAATGCCAACACTATATAAAGTATATGTGGCTGTTTTATCGAAAGGTCAAAAGAAGAAGTTGTGGAGAAAAACATAGAGCCACCCAATCAGACAGGAATTTGAAAAGGGATGGGAGTGATCGACGATATATATGTTCTGCACTATTTAGTAAATAAGAGAATTAAAAGGGAGAAAGGGGCAATGATAGCAATGTTTGTGGACCTAACGGCGGCGTTTGACTCATTAGACCGTGCTGAGATAGAAAAAATTATGGTGAAAAAGGGGATACGAGAGGGATTAACAAAGAGAGTATCGGAAATTTTTAGAGAAACAAAATGCAAGGTAAAAGTAGGAGAGCAAGTGGGAGATAGTTTCTGGTTGGTGATAGGAGTAAGGCAAGGATGTCCTCTGAGCCCACTTTTATGTATTATATTAATATCAGACTTGGAAGAAGAAATGAAAATAAAGGATGGGAAGGAGTTGGGATAGGGAACGAAAATATATATATACACTGGCATACGCGGACGATATAGTATTGATGGTAGAGGATAAAGAAGGCATGATGGGCTTAATTACAGGATTAGAGAAATACTTAGATGGAAAAAAGTTGAATTTAAATGTAGAAAAGACAAAGATAATGAGGTTTAGAAAAGGAGGAGGAAGAAAGGAGGAATGGACGGGTAGATGGAAGGGAATAAAATTAAATTAAGTAAAAGAGTTTAAGTATTTGGGATATAACTTGCAAGCAAATGGAGATCATAGAGCTCACATAAGAGAAAGTATAAAAAAAGCAGCAGGGGTAATGAAACAGATATGGAGAATAGGAGAAAGAAGGTTTCAAAACAAATTTGAGAAGGAGAATGCGATTCTTTGATACGCTGGTATGGCCGGTATCAGGTTACGGAGCAGAGATATGGGGATGGGAAGAAATGGAAGAGATTGAGACTTTACAAGAAAGGTATATAAGGTGCACGCTAGGGGTAGACGAGAGGGCGCCGGGATATATGGTGAGAGAAGCAACGCAAAGGGATAAATTAAGTACTAGAGCGGGAAAGAGGGCATGGAATTTTGAGACTAAGCTGTGGGAGGGAAAGGGAGGGGAGTTAGCGAGAAAGTGTTTGATGGTGGTAGAAGAGAGGAGAGGGAGGGCGATGGAATTAACGAGATTGGAAGAAGAAAGCAGGGAGTTCTTAGAGAGATAGATGATGTGACTGGAGTCAACTACGAAGAAGTGGAAGAAAGGGAGAGAGAAAGACAATTAATAGGAAGATGGGGGATGATTGAGGAATTAAAATATAATATATTGTATAAGATGATAAAAAAGGAAGAAGTACAAAAGTATTTCAAAGAGGGATGGGGAGAGAAAAGATGGACCAGAGTAGCAAGATTTAGATTGGGAAACGAGTATGTATGGGGAGAAGAAAGATAATAGGAAGTGCAAAATTTGCGAATAGGAAAAGGAAACATGGGAGCATGTATGGGAAGGATGTAGGAGAGGAATGGAAGATAAAGGAAGCTGGCAAGAGAATGTGGTAATGATTCTAGGGGAGGATGGTTTAGGGGAAGAGTGGATGAAGGAGTTAGAGGGTGCTAGGGGAGTAAATGAGAAAGAATGAAGTCCCTTAGAGGAAACATTATGAATAAAGAAAAAGTACATCTAATCCAATTACGCATTGTCCGCCAATGTTTGTGATGTTGCGAAATAATGATTTGAATTTAATTTTCAGAATTATTTGTGAATATGTTTCAATTTTCTCTGAAATTACTATAAAAGGTTACTTATAAATCGAATTTTCAGAAATGAATTTTCAGTAAATTAAAAAAAAATGTAAAGTAAAAATTGTTTGAATGCCTGAATGAAAATTATAGTTGAATGCTTTTTATGTTGGCAACAGATGAATGAATCATTAGCTGATCAATTTTTTTCAATATTAAATTACATAAAGATTATATTTTAATTTTTTTAAATCAAGTACAAAAATTGATTATTTGATTGAAGGCCATGAAATTGAATATTGGCTACAATTTCTATGATAAAAGATTATTTATGTTGGAATACCTCTATTCCAATTGTATAATTTTGGTAAATTTTTCGATGTTGTGAAATAAGTACCTGAATTCTGCTTTCAATATTATATGTACATATTTTCTACTTTTTTGTGGAATTAGTTTAAAAGGTTATTATTAATTCAAAATTTCAGAAAAAATATAAAGTAAAAATTATTCGAATGTTTTTATTAAAATAACTGTTCATTGCTTTTTATGTTGTGAAATGATTAATTAATATATACATTTTTTTTATTTTTCTGGAATTAGTTTTAAAAGTCATTAATAAATTAAATGTATAGAAATGCAATTTCAAATGAAAAACTGATTGACTGATTCTATTTTATGAATAAATTAAATTTTCAGG
>CAKNXH010052875.1:0-30092 GCA_932178445.1 Andricus quercusramuli
CATATTAATTTTGTTTCCTTTATTAATTATAATGCCATATTACTTTAGCATTACTTTACTATTACTTTACCGTTACGCTGTAGCGTAATGTTTGCGTTCGGCCGGTCCGCCAGGGATAAGGGTTAAAAGTTCAGTGAACCTTCTCGCCTTTTCTTTCTTTGGGTCACTCGCAACGGAGACAGATGTGTCATCCCACCTACTGTATGATACTACTGTACATTAGGGCGTATCGAAAAAAATAAAGCTATTTGCGCGAAATTCTAATAGCAATGAAAACTTTTTTTTTGTTAGTCAAAAACACTCCCCTAAAGTTTCATAAAAAAAATTCCTTCTGTCTCCGCATCGTAGATATAGCTAAAAATCACAAAAAACGAAGCACTTCTTCAAATTTTAACAGAATTTTTTTTTTTTTTTTAGATTTAAATTATCAATAAAAATAGTTCAACGCAAGTCGATTTATACCTGTATATCGATAATTCCATTAAATTATTTTTTACCCTCCCTAATTGACTTTGAAGTTTCAAAAAATCGAAAAAAGTCGACTTTTTCGCTATTTTCTTAGAGTTACGGCAATATACGAATCATTTTTATTGATTTTGGATTACAAGAAAATATCTAAAAGTGATATGTTGCTCTTCATTTCACAACAAAATTAATTTCCGGTATCTAAATAAGGTAAAAATGTTTCCAAGTGTGCCTAGATTTACACTGGTACAGTTAGGAGGTAATTTAAATAATTCTTATCCGGCCAGAATAATGTAGAGAATTAAAAAAAAAACCCCAGAATTCAATTTGATGGTATGATGGTCACATGGTTGATAAGTCATATATAACCTTCAGAAAGTAGCGAAAAAAAATGTAATTCTACTTTTTTTTAATGCTCTACGTTATTCTGGCCGGAGAAGAATTATTTAAATTACCTCCTAACTGTACCAGTGTAAATCTGGGTACACTTGGAAACATTTTTACCTTATTTAGATACCGAAAATTAATTTTGTTGTGAAATAAAGAGCACTATATCACTTTTATATATTTTCTTGTGATCCAAAATCAATAAAAATTATTTGTATATCGACATTCTGCATATATTATTGGTGTAAAATATTGAAAATACATTATCTTAACGTATATTAGTCGATTTTTTTCTGTAAGGTAAAAAATATTTTCATACAATATATCACAATATATCACTTTTAAATATTTTATTGTAATTCAAAGTCAATGAAAATTATTTTAATGTCAACATTCCTTATATATTATTGTTGCAACATACCGCAAATACATTCTGATGAACTTATATCACACATTATATGGTCAAATAGTCGAGAAATTTACCATGAGTCTAAAAAAATAGCGAAAAAGTCAACTTTTTTCGATTTTTTAAACTTTAAGGTCATTTAGGGAGGATAAAAAATATTCTAATGGAATTATCGCTATACATGTATAAATCGACTGGCTTTGATTTATTTTTATTGATAATTTAAATCTAAAAAAAAAATGTTTCTGTTCAAATTTGAAGAAGTGCTTCGTTTTTTGTGATTTTTAGCTATATCTACGATGCGGAGACAGAAGGATTTTTTTTTATGAAACTTTAGGGGAGTGTTTTTGACTCCCAAAAGAAAGTTTCCATTGCTATTAGAACTTCGCGCAAACAACTTTATTTTTTTCGATACGCCCTACTGTACATTCTTCCATTTCAACGGCAGCCAGGGTCAATGCTATATCGCTTGTAGTACTATTGATTGCGTAACATTGTACATAACTATCGACCTTAGACATTAGAGATTCCCCGATAAATACCCCTGGACCTGCGTTAATTCTTCGAATATACCCTTCAATTGAAGGTGTCTCTTTAACTGGAATTTCTACACTTTTCTTAGTACGAGCTGGAATATTTATTGTTTAATATGAAGTATTAGGCATTTTTGAGTTTTCAAAATTTAATTCTAATTCTCCTATAATTAATTTAGCTCTTCGATTTCCTAGAAATGACATTCCTAAAATACCTCCTTGATTTATAGGAAAATTATCCGGTACAATATGAAAATTTGGTTCTATACCCTTTATAATTATTTTAATTTCTCCTAATATACTAATCATTTCATTACCGATCCCGAACAAATTATACCTATTATTTTTATTAATCCAGGTTCCCGAATCAACTTTATGTTTTTTAATTAAATTTAAATCACACCCAGTATCTATCATGAGAAATGCTGTTCCTTTATAAAAATTTGGATTTTCTATATCGATTGTGGGGTTGTTTGTTGATTTTCGGGGGTCCCAGATTTGTAAGACGCATCTTTGTTTGGGTGTTGATTTGAATTCAAGGAATTCATTACACCTTTTTGATTCCTCGGCTGATAGTGTAAATTATGTTTACGTACTAATTCCGCTCTATTTAATCGTTCTTCATCATGTCGCTGTTTTAATTTACATTTATTAAAAGTATGGTTGGTGTAGTGACAATAGGTGCAAAATATTTTAGACTTTTTATTTTGAATTGGATCATTTGTTTGATAAATTTTGGGGCATTCTCGTTTATAATGTCCTAATTCCTCACAATTATACAGGGTGTCCCACCACCTATGAACATGCCGGTACTGGGTGATAGAGGACAAAAAGAGAAACAGAAAAGTCCTCTGGCAAAATTTGATCTGGGCCTTAGTTTGGGCACAGTAAAGCTTCAAAGTTGGGCATAATGAACCAATCAGAATCCAGCTTCAGCAACCACTTGTTTGTCTCATAAGTGTTAAGATAGTGTACGTGCTGGCGGTTCACTTCAGCTCCCGCAAAAATTTCACAACGTTGATCTTTGATTGTTTCTAGAAGACGCGAAATTCAAGCCTTTAACATTTTGAAATTCTTAGTTGCTCCTGCAAACGTTTATTACCGTCCTTAAAATAACATAAAATTTGCTCAACCTAAAAAAAATGAATTTCAATTTTATACAGAACTTTCCTGACATTTTGTTACATTTTTTTTTATAAAATCAACAAAGTAACTTAAAACTCGGAAAAACAAAACAAAATTTTATTATTGAAAATTAATTAACAAGTCTATGATAAGTAATTCTTTGCGATTCATTACAAATTTTTTTGTTACATTCATTGTGACAATTAAAAAAAAAAAAAAAAATGGGAAATCCAAACAAACTGTTGTTATTACAAAAACAATAAAGAAATCTAGAGCAGCGGAAACGAAACGAACTTTTGTTCGTTAAAATTAACTAACAACCCTAAAATAAGAGACACCTTTCGTACCAAGCGAAAGTAATTCTTTGCGACTCGTTGCAAATTTTTGATACATTTATTATTACAAAAACAATAAATAAATCGTAGACATCACAGGGAATTTCTTTTTGAGGTTTGAAAGGTTTTTTCTCATCTTATACTTGTAGATTAATTTTGAAGAACAAAAGTTCGTTTGGTCTTCTGAATTTCAAAGATCTTTGTTGGTTTTCTTACATGAAATGTCAGGAAAATTCTGTATTGAATTGAAATTCATCTTCTTTAGGTTGAGCAAATGTTATTTTATTTTAAGGACGGTAATAAACGTTTGCAAGAACAACTAAGAACTTAAAAAAATATAAAGGCTTGAATTTCGCGTCTTGTAGAAACAATCAAAGATCAACGATGTGAAATTTTCGCGGGAGCTGAAGTAAACCCCTAGCACGCACACTATTTTCACGCTTATGAGACAAATAAGTTGTTGCCAAAGCTCGATTCTGATTGGTTCATTATGCCCAACTTTGAAGCTTTACTGTGCCCAAACTAAGGCCCAGATCAAATTTTGCCATAGGACTTTTCTGTTTCTTTTTTTGTCCTCTATCACCCAGTACCGGCATGTTCATAGGTGGTGGGACACCCTGTATACAAAACTTTCATAATGCCCCGTGTCTTTCGTGATCATGTGGTCTCCAAATCCAATGTTGAGAATTTGAGATCACCGCTTGTTCTATTGTTGAAATTAATATTTTGACAGCAAATAGAGCATTCGAAAAAGATATGAAGAGAAATTATAAATTGTCAAGCATATCATTGAATGACCTCCTATAGGGTATATGGTGTAAGCTACCATAGGACAAAATATTTGAGGTCGTGTCGTTATCGTATTTGTCGCCACTGATATTTATAGCAACTTTGCTTGTTCTGCATCTATACGAGCTAAGTACTGTAACACATGACAATTTTTCCTTTTTCCTTGCGTGTTTTTTGCAAAGCAGCAATTTTATTTATTGAAATATTAAATTCAGCGCGACAAGCGGTTGTCTATACATTTCCTTTGGACTCGATGACTAATAGTTACCCTGGATCGGGAACGCCAACCAAAATTAAATGTGGTTCCAGGGCCGCTACTACTACTTTTTCTGATATTAAATATTCAAATTAGTTTCACTCAATTTTATAAATATTACAACAACACTACAGAAAAGTGTATAGCAAATGGCCTATTTTATTTAGAATTATTTAGGTATTTCTCTTTCATATGAATAGGTTTTAAATAAAATCAATGTAATGTGCAGGATATTAAAAACGGCATTGGCCTGTTTAAGCTTAGTGTGAACTGGTCGCTTGCCGAACAGTAGTGGAAAACTGACATAGTGGTCTTGAGCTAATTTAGCTTATGCTTTGTGTTGGTGGCATGCCAGACTGAAATTGACACTAAATCAGAGGTTCGTTAAGCAGCTACAGAAATTATTGATTTCGCAATCACCTAATCAAGGACTAGATAGCTGGAGTGTTCTATGTGCTAAGCGCAAATTCAATCTAACTCAATTTGATTTTTAATGTGTAAGATACTAGGGACTCAAAACTCTCAGTGCCAGACCATTAATATCTCCACATGAAAGCAAAGCAATTCCGAAACAATTTTATAAACTTTTAATAGGTTTACGAAAGACTAGTATATTATAGAGGGAGAAATTCGAACAAATATTGCTTTAACTTCCTGTGATTATTCGCTGTATGTTTCACAAAATGTCGAATGTTCCAGGGGGAAAAACGATTGAAAATGGTACATCGCCAATCAGCAACAAACCTTGTGTTTGCTGTTTACACATTAGCTTGCTCGTGAGCAAACGAAAATCACACAGTGCCAACGAGGTAACATACATAAATACGGGACACGTTCGCTAATCAATCGTTTCGAATCACAGAGAATTTTCGAGACCCCCCCTCGTCGAAGGCTACATTGTCGACTGAATCGTCCAAAGCGGAGTGATTGGTTCAAGCCGATAATCGAGATTTAACGGCATTTGATTACCGATACACACACTCACCAATCAAAAGCAATGGAAAAATTGTATGCAGCTCCTCTTCCTCTCGTGCAAGCTGTTTCAAAGTGAGGCTTTAAAAGGAGCATTATCAACTGGGTAAATAGAAAGCGTAATAAATTGAACGCATTTTATTTGTGAGTGGAAAGTTAAATTCTTAATTAACTAATACCTTCTCTGGGTACCCTTCCATAAAATCGATAGATAAGTAAGTCAATTCAATAGAACGTATGTCAGTTGATACAGAAAACAAAGAAAGAGAAGAGGGGTGTTTGAAAATTCTTCGACCTAATATTAAAATAATAGTTTAATAGGTTAAAATGTAGCTCTTCAATATTGAAGGTTACGATTTGGGACTTGTGAACCGGTGTCATAACCTTTCCAGCTGAAGTGACCGTCTTCACCTTCTTTGAAAGCGGATTATCTGTGTGCTTCGGTTGTTCAGATTATTTTTTCGTTTCTGGGAATTTCGATGTCAAATTCATTTTTTCTGCAGAGTGAAGGCCATCTTGCGTAGACCTTACTTGACCAGAAATTTTTTTAAATGTGATATACCCGTTTAGTTGAGACGCCTAAGATTTAAGATATCTCATGCATATTAGCAGAACGGTTTGTCTTCAGTGATTTCTTGAGGTTTTAAACCTTTTTTAGAAGCCAGTCTTCAATAAAAGATGATACTCAATGTTTTCCACTATTACTCAAATTTCTCGGTTCACTCGTCTTGATCAGCTGCAGCTCAGAAAATATTTGACAGATTATGTTAGGTTTAGGTTATATTATATCTTGGTGTAGCAAGTCGAAATACTTTCAAACATCTTCTGTATTTACTAAGGATAAAGGTTTTATTTTAATCTCGAATAGTAGTGACTAGTACAGTTTATCCTTGTTCCAATCAGACAGTCACATTGGCCTCATAGGTTCGAGAGTTTTAGAAAATTGTGTACCTTCAGTTCATTAACAATCTGTTCGTCAATACATTAACGTTAAAACGTAACTGACACACGTTTCGCGTACCTGCCAATTTATTGCCGCCGGCGTCATCACCGAGGGTTTTTTAGGTCATGCACGAGATCTTCCATGAAGCATAGATATTTAACTAAATTAAATGAGTATACAGGTCATGAAACGTACGATCGCGAACTTATTCAAAACATTTCTTCCAATATTCAAAATTCTGCGCAATTATGTGAGATACTAGACACGCTACGTATCTTTTTATCCCAATTTTTTATCATGCTGAATTCTAATTTAACAGAAAAAAATTAGTGTGTCATAAAGAAGAGAACTCAAGGTATCCAGAAAAATTATCACGAGGTAATATCAGTGACTGGACCCCATGTGACCTTTATGTTATTATTGACAAGTGTGGTCTCAACTAGTTGAATTCATAGAAATATCTAATAGTATATTTTATACCTAGGACGCAAACTCTGTCTTTTTACCAGAACGTGAGTTTGTAATAACTAGAAGTAGTCGAGCGTGAAAGGCAAGTCGAAGCTTCAAAAGAAATAAAACATCAGACTTAAGATGGTTACAGTCCAGTATATTAAATACATTTTTTGTTTTTGAGTTAGATTTTGGTGCGAACCTTTCTACACGGAGCTGTCCTGGTAGGGTAAGCGTACCAGTAGTCGGACAAATAGCGTTACCCTCATATTTACATCATTGTAGGTACTTATTTTTCACTTTTTTTCTAACAAAAAAGATATTGTAACTTATTATGGAATGGAAGCTTCTAATGTGTCCCCTAAGGGTTTACATTTTTCTTGTATCTCTTCCCCATTCCTTTTACACACACTCCCACGCACTTACTTGGTGGTGGGAGGGAGACTTACAGATTAAGGTGGGTTCCGAACCACCAAGAGCAACAGCCTTAAGTACTTAGAGAACCTTTTTCTCTAGAGGTACCGGTCCCAGAACTCTCCGGAGATGAACAACTCCCTTGCTAGACTAGTGTTCACCGTATGGGCCAACGAGGCTCTTCCAGAGTGCGAGGCGGGAATCGAACCCGCAAGCCGACGGAGTGTTCCAAAGCCTACGCCTTAACCCCCACGACCATCGTCCTACTTTGTAACATACTTTGTAATACTACATTGTAATATATATATATATATATACATTGTAAGGATATTGTAACAAGATATTGATATTGTAAAAAGAGATTGTATTAGCCTCTATATTTGTTTATAAAGTTATTTCTGCTATCTATTTTCAAGTCAAATTCCATTTGAAAAGAAATAAAAGGTTTTCTGGAAAAAGCTGATTAAACACCGGTGGTCGAAAAAAATTTTTAGTGGTCGGACAGCATGTGTTCTAATAATCGGACAGTATTTTTATGTATCAAAAATTTCTATTTAAAAGACACAGACTCAATAATACACTACTTCAGAATACTAAAAGTAAGAATGTTTGAGCAAAAATGCGTTTTAAATCAAGTAACTGAAAATATAGTAAAAATTGAACAAAAATGTTAAGTCGTATCTATTATAGGTTAGGGAGGTCAGAATTTCAAGACAATTAATGATTATAAGATCACTCTCAAAAACGAACCTTATTAAGCATTTCAAATATTATGAATTGTTTTATTTTAATCCGTAATCAAAAATTCAGTCATTTTACTGCATCTGCCGACGTTTGACAACTAAGTGGGATAAAAGTCGAATAGATTTATCTAAGTTGAGGATAGACAGATTACGATTTCAAGACAATGTTTACATTTTTATAATGTCGAATATACAAACAAGTTTTTTTTTTAGTATTTTAAATAACAGCTTTATCTAAAAACAAGTAAATGATAAATTCTCTTTAAAAAAAGCTTATGACTACGTTTTATGTATCTCCTGACAGGCTGTTCGAACTATGAGTAATTAAAAAAATTCTGCATCTTAGTTCGGACAGATTAAAAATATCTAAATATACAATACATAAATTGAATTTGCCAAGGATTTCGAAAACTTAAAGTCTCCCACGTATGGAAAATGCAGATATTCTAGTTAAAATTTAACTAATGTAAGTCATAACTTCAAAATAAAAATGTTCTATTTTCTGACACAGGAAACAGCACGCATACCCAAAATGGCGATGAAGGCTGATAGGCTTACTAAACATTTTCAATACCGTAAAATAAATAGAAGTTTTCATAATTTTCTTCCATTGCGTGTTACTAGAAAGTATGCAGAAATCTATTTACTTTTTTATAATTATAGTTTATTACAATATTATCACCATAAAATGTACAAGACTGTCCGACCACTGATACGTGTCCGGAGACTGGCACGCTTACCCTATTTATCGTCAATCACGGATGCATTTTATAATGCAGTCAAGTGATTTGATGAGAGTAGTATACCTATATCACAATTGGTTAATTATGATAATTATATATCATTGTAGTTATATATTATAGATAATATAATATGTCATATATTATAATATTTATTTTATTTAAACTTTTTCTCGGGTTTTTATCCCGCGTTCTTCGTCATCACCCACAGACCGAGTCAAGTGTCTAACGAGTTAATTATATTACGAATTAAATCAATACGATATTTGAAATCTCTTGCAATGATGTTGTAGTAGGCAAAAAATAAGAACATGATGCAATTTGCAGTTCATCTTTTACCGCTGTTGTTCTTACACAGCGGAGTCTGTTGAAGGTGACATCAGTCGCCTCTGGATGATTTTTTAGAGCTACTATCTTGTAATATTGTAATAATAGTTAATAGTATTTCTGATACCGACTAACTATGTACCACTACTTCTTTTCTTGTTGTCCTTACGCACTTCCTAATAAAATAAGTTTTTATTTCCTTCGAAAGCATTTTACATTTTCGTCTCTTCTTCTGCTTTGATTTAAGCCTTGCTTTCTTTAACTAGTATTTTTACTTTTCTGTTTTTGTCCCTATAATAATTTTCTAGTGTAATTCTCTCATCATAGCTAAAGCCTGCAGTATTCAACTTTCTTAGATACGCTTGCTTCTTTTCGTTAATGACTATGCGGATTTCATCATTCCACAAAGTATCACCAGTCTTTTCTTCCGACAACCGCAGTACGACTCCTGAAAATGATATCCCTGAGCATAGTCCATGCGCCTTCCATATCTTTATTGTGTATAAGCGACTTCCAAGTTGCCCTATCTATGCATTCGCGTATGTCATTTTGAAATTGTATTCGCACTTCTGTTTTTTGTAAATTCTCTATCTTGACCCGCGTTTGTTTTGTCTTTTTAGTTCTCCTTGTCCTCCATCCTTGACATCAGTTAATTTTTGAAACTAAGAGGTAATGATTCGTTTCGCCTTCAGAACCTCTCATTACCCTTGTATCTTTTACCATAAGCTGTCTCAGTCTTTCATTTAAAATAACCAACGTCAATAATGATGTGGCTATCGCCTCTGCACCAGGCGAACAATTGGATAATTTTGTGCTTGAACCAAGTATTTGTAATAAACAAGCCCATTTCCAAGCAAAATCTGAACAACTTGTCTCCGTCACCATTTGTTTTTGGATCTCTAAAATTATCTACAACCCTTTTCGTACCATCGCGTTGTACTCCTACCCATCCATTCATGTCTCCTAGTAGAATGATTCTTTCCCCATTATCGCAAGTGCCGATAATATCATTTAAAGTGTTCCAGATGGCGTCTCTTACCTCATTTCTTTCACTATCAACTCGGGCGTGACACGCTTTGATAAATATTCTTCTGATTTCCACTTTTATTCTAACCCACAAAAAGCTTGGAGATACAAATTCATACCTCTTGAAATCCAGTTTCTTCTCTCATTCATTATCAAAACGACTCCTTGGCAAGCATGTGATTCGCTTTCTACTCCTGACCATAGTTCGAGTGCCTGCTTTAACTTCCCATTTTCTATAATTCTACTGCCTCATGCCTTTTTTTGTTTGTTTTAGGTACACATAAAATATCTAGCTTCCTTAAGTGCATTGTTTTTTGTAATTGTCTTTCCTTAACATCATTAATCCTTTGCCATTCTAAACACTTAGTCTCCATTCAACGCCTGAAACTTTATCTTTGCCTTTCCCAAATACAAGCCTTTCGTCAACCAAAGTTTCAATCAATTCTCAGGCTAGTATGTTATTTGTATTATTCATTGTTCAAAATATACGACCAATTATCAACTTGATGCGAGAAATGTATTTTGCGAGTAAAAATCATGTCCAAAATAATTAGCCAGTCGTCGTAAGGTGGCGAGTCTAGTTATAACGTCAGTCCCACCCGACTTCGATCGATGGAGGGGGAAGTATAGACAGCACTAGAATCGGAAGAGTGAAATTTGGTTTGTTTTGTATACTAAAAAGGGCACTAGCTTTCAGCAGATTAGCAATAAAAGAGAAAATGGGTACATTTCTCAAAAGTTTCCTGTGAAAAATTGAAGGGGCAAGTGAATGAAGGTGATATGTTTCTGGATACCACGCTGAGTTGTGTAACAAATCACCTTCATCATCTTAGTTTTGAGAATACTAAAGGTATTTTGTGAGATGTAGCAAGGGTTTATGATTCAATTGGCCATATCACCTTCATCCATGATCAGAAGTCGATTTTTCAAAAATTGTCATGTATCCCCTTCATAAACTTGCGCAAAGTCTCTTCGCAACTGACCGATTTTGGAGAGAGATCTTTCTGTTTTTTTTTGCTTAAATTGGAGACGCTGCTTTATACGAGCATCCTCTCACATTTTAAAAGTTATTTCCTACATATAAAAATCCTCCTTCATTTTAGTTAAAAATCAAAGATTGAGATTCCGGGAAAAAGAATTTCGAATCGAGTCAGAGTTCAAGTGAAATGAAGTCAATGAAATATCTCCCATAATTTTACCTATAAAGCAAAAACTATTCGATTCAATTCAACCGCTTCGAACTCCTACCGTATACACTACATTCTTTCAAATCTCTTGAAAATCTCAGAATCTGAAATTCTCTTAAAAATGTTGAAAAGAATTTACTTCTCAAAATAATGCATTGAGATCGTTAAAAACCGTCATACAACTTTCTACATAATTAGAAATGCCACTAATCCCTTGAACTCACTGGAGGTCCTGCCAAATATCCCAAATCATGAAAAAATTCTTTGAAATGCCCTGAAATCCATGAAAGTCCTTGGAAATTTAATAAAATCCTTTCAATTCTGCAAAAATGATTGGAAATACCCTAGAATCCCTTCAAATTTCGTTTTATTTTATTTAATTCTGAAGTTTCCTAGAAATCCTCTGAAATGTATATTAAAAATAGCTTAAAACCCCGAAAATACCTAGAAATGCCATGAATTAGCCTGGAATTTTTTTAATTGTAATTTTCAACTATCTACATCTGAAATTATTTTCAAATAGTTTTTATATTACAACACTCACAATTATTGTGCTATTTCAATTTAAAAAGGCCTAAAATATAATTATTTTTGAAACTTTAATATTATTGAAAATGAATTTACATAGTTTAAGGCATTTTATATTTGGGAAACTTTTTTTAATTCAAAAAGTTTGTGATGAAACACGAGGCAGAAGTATGTCTTCTCGGAGACAGAAACCAGATTACTATATATAAGCATATATTTCGTAGGGATTTAGAAAAATCAGGGTTTTGGCTAAAAACCTAGGGAATTAGGTGAATGCGGGGTTTAGGAAAATATTCCAATTAGGTGTTACATTTTCTCTGAATTCCTGGCTTATTCAGGAATTTAGAACACTTTCTGGTTTTTTCTCTAAATTTCTAGAGTACTGAGTACAAAAATCCGTTTATAGAAAGCTCATGAGAAATTTTTAAGTTTCTGTCTAACCACTTTTTAATTGAAAATAAAATGTTGGCTATTTTAATTGTGGCTGCACTTTCTGTTTATGAAATAAAAATATATGAATTATTTTTTGCAGCAGGAAACATTTTTCTGGTTACGAAAGTTACACTTTATTGTCTCAATTTATTGGTTAGCTAGTTTATTGTAATAAAAAATAAGGCAAGCTCCTGATTACAAGGGTTCGACATAGTTATACACACATCACTTTTGAGTTTGTACAAAAAATTAATTGACCTAGAACTTAAGATTGGGTTAAGTTATTAAAATTGATGTCATCATAAACATAAGCCCAAAGCTCAAATTTTGAATGCGTTGGTTGAGTACAAAAACAAACTATATATGTCGGATCTCGATTTAAAAATCAGTATTGAAGTAAGCAAGGTCTCCTTTTTGGAAGCTTGAAGTCTTATACCATTATAAGCTGTGAATTCCATGACGAAGTGCACCAAAGTATCTATTTTATGTAAATTACACATTTGGCATAAGTTTGTAGAGAAAGGTTAACACCTAAATGGAAGATTTCCCTAAACTCCCGCATTTACCTAATTTCCTAGGGTTTTAGTAAAAACAATCATTCACCTAATCAGGATAGTATGCTAGGATAGTAGTAGATACACTCAACTCTCGATATAAGAACCCTCAGTTCACGATATTCCTACATGAAATCCTCCGCAGTTTGGTTATGCGGGGACCACAGGACTGAGAGAGAGGCGGTGCTCAGTCAAGCGTGACAAATCAGCGCGTAAATTGCATCAGCTGTTAGCATGCGTCCAAATCCAACATAAATAGTTCAAGCGGCCCTGTCTGTTTACGTTTGGATTCCCCCGGTTTAGGGCCGAAGCCACTGCAAGCCATGCCCGAAAGCGTTCTTACATCGGGAGTTGAGTGTACTTACATACGCATAGTAGTGCATTTTCGATTCGTTTCGGAAACTAGAAGCAAATGCTCTAAACTATCATTTCGTCCCATGAAGATCGAAACGAAACAAAACATATTTCACTTTTCGTATCATAACAGGAGATATACACAGATTCGATTCGAAAACACTACATTAATGATAGGGTTGGCCTACTTCGTAATTCTATTAGGCCGTATTATTTTGGCAACGGTAGATCCACTGTAATTCTTTTGTGATCTGCAATTTGTCGAAGGCCAATAAAACACCATTCAACAATCTATCGCGTCGTCATAAACTAGATAACCAGCAGGTCCTTTTCAGAACATGTTCGACCACGAAGACTTGTGTGATTGATCTCTTTTCGATAATTACTCCCACAATTAATCGGTCGCCCCTTTCGGCAGCTACAGATCAGAGTGTGACGTATCCTAGTGAGCGATTTTCGCTCTGTAAATTTATCTCCGGTGACATATTGGAAATCCTTCGATTTTGATCGAAATTTATACCTTTCAACTATCAAAGAATAGGATCCTACGCTATAACAGGGTGAAAATCAAAGAATGCTTTCTATTACATAATTTCTAAGCAATGTAGATAGTGCAAGTGAATCTATATGCATGGTACGCGTTTGCACTATCTTCTAAAATAATGTGATATTCAATAAAATATTTATTTTAACCACCCCGGTAGATATTGCCACCTTTTTTTTCGGTTTAAAACTTGACACAAATCGGGGGCTGCTAGCAACATTTCCGCATAGATAATGATCACATGTTTCGATTTAAGCGGGAGTAAATATTAAGCATTTTCTTTTTTAGTTTAGATTTTGATATTTTTCCGGTGGCACTGTAGGAGTTAAATGGCTACAAAATGAATTACGCGAAGGGATCCTAGTTTGGTCTACATGGGGACACCACATTAAATTAAATTTATACTTAATTTATCTACATCAGACTTGTTTCTGAAAAAAAAAATTAAAAGTGAGTTATTTTCCGCTTCAAAGTGAAGGCAACATGTGTGCTTACTGCTTATATATTATAGTTCTCGTAAATTTCAACTACAATTTTCTCAAAATGTCGTTTCTCGGATTTACAACTTTGGAAATGGACTTTTTTAATGTTTCTACACATACACCAAGCAGTTGAACTATAAAAGAGTGACATGTGTAGTTTTTATATGAACGTAAACATAATAATAGCAGAGTAATTCTGAATAACTCTCGGTAAGATCTATGTAGAATTTATGCTGCTTTGTGATCTTTTATATTGGCAGATTAGTCGATAGACCGTTGCCAATTTTATAGAAAGAATAATTTCCAATCGAAACGGCCGTACTTGGACGTGCTTTTACGATCCTGCATAGTTAAACGTTTAAACTTTAAAAGAGTACATTGTGTGGCAGTTTATGGTTCCATATTTAAGGATAACTTGAGAAGGCAGGCTTAGGTGAGAATGAAGATGAGATTTATCACTCAATCGTTTGTTTAAGCCTTCTGTAATTAGACTTATAACTGGGTATTTTCTAAATGTGTTTTATCCAGCATTATTTTTGTAAATGAGATTATACATATCATAAAATCATACTTTAGTTTATTCAAGTGAACACAATTTTTGTGGAGATGAAAAATGCATTCAGTCGACCTATCTAATAACTGCGTTTGGAGGGATTTGAATTATCAATTAAATCTTTGACGAAACCTCACGTGAATGTTAGTATATTGATATATAATATTTTAAATAAGAGCAAGGTGATCAAAGTGTTCATAAAAGTAATTTACTTTATTTTTGAGATATTGGAGAATTTGAATATGAGGAATATTTTTGGGGCGAGCTAAAGTTAAATGATTCGTACAAATGTACACTTCTACACTGTTAAAAATTTCCTGAAACTTCAGTCAGTTTTCAATGACATATGCACTGAAATTTCATAAACTTGGCTTTGAAAATTAATTTGAGACCATATTCATTAATTTTCAGTGACACGAAACTTAATTTTGAAGCAAAAAATATTGTAATTTCATGAAATTGACTTTGAAACCGGTTTCGATTGCTTGTACATAAAATATTGTTGGTGGCTGAATAAATTTGACTGTGGTTTACGTAAATTTTATAAACATGCATTGAAAATGAAGGAACATTTTTATTAAATTTAATAATGCGAACAAAATTTAAAAATAATTCATGAAATTAAATTGAGAAGTTTTGTATGTGATATACATTGAACATATGTGACGAGCGCCGAAGAAAGGGGGCTTACTCTGGAAAAATCGAAATCGAGGTTTTTACACCTTTCGATAGTTTTTCAGTTGCTCTTTTTAATGAAACGATCGAAAAAAATTTCCGAGCGTTATTATTGCTAATAATTGAGTTGATAGGTACCCGAGAAATCGTGCTTTCGCTCGAAAGCTCGAGATCCCGTGAAACACCTCCCACCACTCACCACCACATCTCCGCGTCTCATCTATAGCCTCGTCCGTGAGCAGCGCCGCTACAGGCGTGAGAATGTAGTGGCAAGCGGAGAGGGAAGATTTCGTGAGATTCCCTCTCTTCTAAAAGTCGCGTCTATCGGGTCGACTTCGACCGCTCGTCCTGAAAAATCTCGCTTTCCAGAGTAAGCCCCCTTTCTTCGGCGCACGTCACATATATACATGATATACATGAACATTTACAACAAATTCAATGTACCATCTCTTAAGATAGTTTCAAACCTTACATTGAAATTTAAATAAGGCTATTCGAATTTCAGTGTTGCATGGATTTTCAATGAGTTTTTCACTGACCCTGGTGTAAAAAGCTTCACTAACATTTTCATGAAATTTCGTGAACTTACTTCTAACAGTGTAGCACTACTACGCAAGCATGAAGCAGAGTTCGTCATTGGTGGTGAGAAAAGAATAGATAGCTTTCCTTAATTCTCTTTTCTCCTCCAATGACAAGGCTCAGAATTTACCATCATTGAGAGCACTGACACTGCTTTTCTTAGTAAATTCAATAACTTCTCCTAATTTCAGAAGGCGCTCGTAGCCAAAACTGGTTAGGGGAGAATAGGCTGATGCGGCGATCATAACATATATCAATCAATGGGTTTGACTTTGAGCAACGTGACACGTTGACGCAATGACGAGCCTTCACAAAGTTTTGCGCAACATATTATATCCTTTTAAAATGCAGCTTGGATTACTGACATTGAGTAAGCAGTTGACCAGTAACATATCACTGATTTCAGTGGCATACTTCTGACTGTTTCTACCAGTGAAATTTCACTAGATATAAGTAAGATTTTACTGGTTCATTATAGGAGAACAAGGATCCTACAAAGGAAACGCCAGGGTATATCACCTTATTAAATAATGGAAAGAAAATAATGATATCAATCAAATTATGGATGCATCTCTCAAAATCATTAGTAAGTCTCTTCTGATGTAACGGACTGAGAAAAATTCATGAAGTTCCCAGAGAATTTAAACTCATTGCTTCTTTCGCAGGCAGTCAAGCATAGAATTTCGTTTCTATTCATACAATCATTTTTACTGCGAATATATCTCCACGAATTTCAAGAGTGAAAAACATATTTGAATTTATACAAAAAAACTAAAAGTTTCGCATTCTACTATGATGCACAGTTTCCTCTTTTTCACGCTATATTCCTGCTCACAAACGTTACTATTGGACTTACTATTGTTTGAGTAAAAGCCAAATCATCTTAAATCCATAAAAAACGTCAAAATTCTTATGACATAATCTCACATTGGATTGAGAACTTGTGCGCCTTTAATAACTTCAATGATCACGAACTAAAATTTATAATAGAAAAAGAATCAGACAATAAAAGCAGTTTCCTAGATGTTCTTGTCATAAGAAAACAAATTTTTATAAAAACAGATTTTTATTAAAAGCCCATATAGCCTCAGCCCTAATTATCTCTTACACCACCCTCAGCAATACACAGTTAAAGTAATCAACAATTTTGTTGACAGAAGCATCACTTTGTTCCACACAGATTTTCGTGATAGAAAAGTCAAAAGAATTAAAACGATCATAATAAGTAATATCTACCAGTTGCGGTTTAATAGCGTGGTTATCAACAAAAACGGTTACATTACGCAAACCAAAAAAATTGATAAAATAACAGTCAGACTGTTATTAAGTAGCTGCTAACCTAACACCTACATTCGCACAGTCCAGGAATCTGACCCGAACACTGCAAGACACACTAAACACAACAAAGCAGTGTAACACAGTCTGCTTTGACACTAAAAAATGACCGCGCTGAAGGTATATAAAAACCACAAGAAATGGACATCAATGAGAAAACACGCCTAATATGATGACGATAGATTGGATTTGAAAAACAAAGGACCATTTTGGAGAAAAGTCAAAATTACACAAAAGTAATGATAGTTAGTAGACCGTGTATCGTCGGGAATTGAAAATTTTAATTTTAAATGAACTTAAAACCAATGTAATTTTTTTTAACTACACGAGCATTATGTAATTCAAATAGAGGAGACCGGGGCGAGATGAGCAGACGGTCAAATGAGACATTGCATTTTCTCTCAAAATATATGATTTTTGTTTCTGCTCTTTTCACAAATAACAGGAATATCGATTTTTAATTTCTCTAAAAAAAAAAAACTTAAATAGAGTAGATAAAGTAAAAGTAAAAATGTGAAGAATTTCAAAACCTGAATCCTGTTATTCTATGATATCATAGAACGAAAAGAAATGATTGAAAATAACAGATAATATTTTCAAACTAAAGTTTGCCGTGAAGTTTATTTAACGAACATGATTGTACTAATGCATTTATATACAATTAATTAATAAAAACAGATAATATTGAAGTTTTAATCATAATTGTGATTTGGGGCGTAATGAGCCGGGTTCATGGGGTGAGATGACATGCTCTTGTCCTGCTTGTCATAACCTCTTTATGGAGCTGGCAGAAAAGTTTTTGTTCGCGAAATTTGAGTCGTTTTAAGTGGAATTTTCAAAATTTATGAAGATTTAAAGGAGTGTTGCAATAGTGAAAACTTAAAAACGAAAAACTGACATTCGTGGTTAGAAGAGTCTATGACTGCTATTGTAAAATCTGTTGTATAAAGAGATTCTATAATGTCAGAGCTTGCATTTTACAGAGCGTTAATTGGTACGAATAATCATATTGCTCAATCGTAAACACAATTATATTTTGTCGTGATACTCATTTCCATTCTTGGAATACTTCAAATAACCTTTTATGTGTACGAAAAACACAAAATATAACCTTCTATCAAAAAAACTAATTACTAGTTGCGGTGTCTCATCTCGCCCCAATACGTGGCTCGTCTGGTCCCAGAGCATGAAGCGAGATGAGACATGTGCACAAATTATAATTTTCATATTTTCATCGCAATTACTATTTTCGGAACAATTTTTCTATGGAATTGATACATTCCTTTCTTTTTCTATTCGACCAAATTCTAACTCCTTCGTCTCCGACAAGGTCTACTTTTCCTTCGCCTGTCATAAAATAATAAGTAAATCGGAAAAAAAACTTCTCACTACTTGAGAGAAGCTGCCAAATTGACAGTTTCCAGTATACTTTGCCTAGTGAACACATTCAAATCGAAATCTGTACACCGACTTTTCATGGAAAAACACAGATGTACAATGACCAAAAATTTAATTTTTTTTACAATGCCCGTTTAAAAATTTGACTTGCAAGGCAGAGCGAGTCGAAAGTGGTCACTTTCAGGCCACTTTATGATTTTCCAACAATCGTTTTTCTGCCGCAGAGTTAAACGTTCTTGTTTCGTGAGATCGTCTAATGCGCGATGACTTTAATTTCAGTAGCCTGAGCTATCAAGCATGCGTCTAACATAAATTTTTCAATTTTTTTTAAATGTATATAAATTTGAGAAATTTTGCGAGTTTATAGAAATTTCCATACATTTGAGAAATTATGTAAATTTACGGAAATATTGGAAATTTATGGCAGTTCACCGGTAAATTTTGATAACGTTGATAACAATTCTGGTGGACGCATGAATGGTGCTACGTACCTACACATTCCATCTTCCCGTTAGTTTTCTAATTGTTACTTTTTTATTATTATTGAAATCATGGCTTGCAAGGACAATTTCGTTGCTACTGATGCCCACGTATTCTGTCACTGCGGATCACTTTATCAGCTTTAGTCAGCGATTTTTAATATATTTGTACAGGAAACTTGTGGTACATCTTCAACCATTTGAAGGGTTCTTATAGTAATAGAACACACTACAAAAACAATATCAGCTTTTGCTACCTTGGGAATTACCTTTTACTATATACTATATTGAAACGTAGCTATAACTCAGTTTTATTTATCTACCCCCATGTCTTGATCAATCGAACTCTTGCGAAACACAGAGCTAAATTAACAATTTTTTTTTTGAATATCACATACATTAAGAACAATATTGTTATTCAAGTGGCAAGTACGAAAAAAGGCTGGTTTCGTGAGTTTGAAGTTAGGGACACAAGTCAGAGTCGAGTGAAAGCGCCGCAGGCACTGCGCCGCGACGATACGACAGAGAGTGATGCGAACGTCACAAATGAACAAATCAGCGTTTCGCACTTGCCACATACAATATTTTTATATTCTGATTTTTCATTCATGAGAGTGTAACGTAATTGTCCAAAATTCCGATCTATAGTTTTTAATGCATCTATGCGTTTCAGCACTCATAGAGTCCGAAAATGATAAGAATTTTTTGGTGTCTTTGATACACTTTTTTAGGGTCTTAAAATAAAGGCCAAGTTCGTTAATCAGATATTTCCGATCAAAATTAACAAATTTAGAGCATTTTCAAAATTTGAAACAAAATTTTGTAAAGAGTTTTAGGAATTGTATATGCAAATTTTAGATGATTTTCAAAACTTGTTTTTAATAGAAAAAAATATTTTTCTGGTAGACTAAAAAATTTCAAACAAAATTTTCCTGAATAGTAGTATAGTAGTATAATAGTAGTATATAATAAGTATCCATAAAAGAGAAATTAATAGCTTCTAAACTATGCACTTTACAATATTTTAGATGAGAACTTTTCGATTCCGTTTGGCGAGTTCTGTCGCCGGTTTAGACTTCAGTTAAGGAAAAAACAATAAAGTATGTTTCGAAACTATCCCAAATAAATTTTTCTATCAGACCGGAATTGAAAAATTTTAAACATTTTCAAATTTATGCAGTTTTTTATTTTAACAGATCCTAAAGTTTCAATCGTAATTTTTAGTAGATCTCAAGATTTGTAAATTATCTTAATGACATTTTCCGATTTGACATAAATCTAAAAAGTCCTGGATAATTAATAATCAAGTTGATTACCTATAGTGGGTTTTTTCTTTAACGCAGTGAAATGATTTTCAATATCTTTTAGAAACGTACTACGAATTATTATGGAGCTGACTCAGAACCCAATTTTGAACAAACGGAATCAAAGTCTATGGTTCCAATTTCCTCTACATCGTTTTATTTTTTAAAGAAAACTGCTTGCATAACTTAATTGTCGAGCGCAAAGCGCGAGTCTCACAATGAGGATGTTATAGCCAAAGTCCCAGGTGCTTTGAGAACTGTCTTTGAAAACAAATTGACAAACAATTTCAGTCCCAATTTATGAATGCAGTTCATCACGTGTTTAAATCACAGTTTCCGATCCAAATTAAAATATTTTTCCTATTTGAAAAAATTCTTTCGATATGCACGCATTAAACGTTAGAAAACGAGCGCAATGCTTCGAATTCGAATATTCGAATTGCTTGCATGATGCACCATATTTCAAGCTGAAACAAAAATGTTGGAAAACTTTTAATATTTTTTCTGCTGATTCAGTTAAAATATATATTAGCTTGATTTTTATTATTATTATTATCCTGAAGATATGTTTTCGAATTTTTCCAAACTTTTTGTAGCAAATTTGTAAAATGTCTATTCAGATTAAATATCGAGTAAATTTCAAGAAAATATTGAAATTTGCAGTATTTTTGCCATATTTTCTTAATTCATTGATAAAATGCTTCTTCTATAGAAAACTTTGATAGCGCTCAACCTATTTTAGGATATTTCAGATTTTCCCCCCTCTGATTCTATCAAGCAATAAGAATTAAATGGATACAAAAACGAATGGAAATTGGGGTGAATTGTAAAAAGAATAGTATGGAAGAAATGTGAAATGTACTCTTAAATGGGGCAAAATAGGAAAGGGATGAGACGTACCAAATTACAGATTATGAAAATTTAATTTTATCAGGCGCTTCATATTGATTTGCCATTTTTTTATATTCACGTAAAAAGTAATAAAATAGATGGTGCAACAGGGGTGTACTTCGGAAAGTTTGGTGAATAAAATAAATTTATATAGCTGCAACATTTTTACCATTCATTCAGTTTGGCTAAAAATTATTCTTAATGCAAGAAATAAATTAGATAAAAAAGAGAAAAAAAGGGATGTAAAAGTATTTTCATTTAGGATTAAGTTGATACAAATCACAATTTTAAAACTAGGTCATTGAACGTATGAGGCTCTGAAAGCCTATTCGGTAATCGGATGATCTAAATTTGATAACCAACGGAATTAAAAAGAGGATATTTCTTCGCAAATGATTTGGTAATAAGTTATTGCTAAAAATGAATTGCTGGCAGGAGTTGAGAACCTCCACCATCAAAGATAAGGGGCAATAATTTAAATAATTCATTAGCCATATAATAAAAACTTTGTGAATTTTAAATAAAGTTTGATTAATAATAATTAGTTAACTTTTACCTAACTGAATCCATGGCTGAATTCTCGCTTTTTAATTAGTCATTTTAAACTAATACACATTTAAAGTATTCAAACCGATTTCAATCAAAAGAGGGACAACTCTTTCGTCACAACAATGGAGAAAGCATAAAATTTGTGTATTAAATAAGATCTTGAGAAATGTATTTTGTTGATGCTTAACCCATGACTGAGGCATGGAGGTATGGTAGGAGTTCAGCAAAAGAAATGAAATAGTCTTTCCGAAAACTCTCTAAACTGATTTTCACTTTTCAAGCGCTGAACTAATCAGAATAGATCCATAAAAGAGAAATTAATAGCTTCTAAACTCTGCACTTTACAATATTTTAGATGAGAACTTATCGAGTCCGTTTGGCGAGTTTTGTCGCCGGTTTAGACTTCAATGTAAGGAAAAAATTAAGCAACTACAAATATATGGCCTGGGTATAGTTAATAGGATTTGTTAGACAAACTAATAAAACGTAAACAAAAGTCAGAATACACCTACCTTTAGAACAAAAAATGACAAGTGTCATGTCTCGTCAAAAAAAATCCTTCGTTTTGCTCGTTCACGGCGAGTGTGATGCACTAGCGGACTCGGTTGTAGCCGATTGAGATGAGAAAAACCAAAACAATTAATGACAAAATTAAAAGATAAACGTAATAAAAATTAACAGGGGGAAAGAAATAAGTAACAGAGGTGTCTGATATCTATTTTAGATGGATTATTGTTATTTCTGATTGCTATCTCATTACTTTCCTGCACGAAGAGAATGTATATGGAAATGACTACTTAGATGGGGTGACAATGTGTCTGTACAACTTTTTAAATACTAAAAGATATTTATATTCACGGAGGATATACGATCTAAGTTTTTTTTCATGTATATCATTTTGTAAAGGCTAAAAGTGACAGTTGTTCTGAAAATGAACATTTATAGCTACTCATAAAATTTAGTGTTCTTTCAAATGATATAACTTTCAGGCTCAAAAGAAAATTGTCCTTGAGACTAGATCATTTCTGGAAACCCTAAAAAATAGTATGAAATTTTCACTGATATTTTTGCAGCAAAGGTAAGTTTTCAGTATAGACGCTTAATGCTTCTCCACTGACATTTTTCAAAGTTTTGGCGTTTCCTGTCTCACTCTTAACGTATGAGGTATCTTTAAAAATAGCCAGTAGGGTAGTCTATGACAAATTGAACCATCGGAGCAGCCACTACTAGAAATAACATGCACCTATTCATACACAAATAAATTTTAAATCTTGATTTTTTTTATTATTACAATAAACAAGTTGATAGTTTTCCCGGAGATTTGAAAGTATGCTAGGGTGAACTTATGTGTTTGAAACAAATTAAAAATGTGACATATTTTCTTATTGACATTCTTATATGAATAGATAAGATAATCTGATCAGCAACATTGGGACTTCTTTAGAAAAAGAAGCAAAAATATCACTGGAGTTTGATTAATATTTTAACTACAGTCACAATATTGCTCATCACAATCATCATTTCCCACTATTTCCTCTTCGCAATGGCTATTTTATGCACTCAATTTAATGTTTAATTATTAGCAGCTAGGTATATCAAATCCAAATCATCGAAAATGGATAATAGACACCACACTATAAAAAATCTAGGAGCAACGTAAATTAAAAACAACAGTAAATCCGAGATGGAGGTGACGTTTAATCATAAATCAATAAAATTAATTAATTAAATAAATAAATTAAAAATTTGTATACACATATTTATATATAATATATAATGTAATATAAAACATAAATAGGGTCCCGAGACTGCTGGAGCTCAGCACGCGCATCCCCGAAAAATCGTATCGATAGATTGCTCCAAAGACTGGCTTTTTTATTTAACTTTTCGTTTAACTCAAAAATAAACGAGGGACGAATTTTGCTTCGAACAAATTTCGACGACGATATTAAAATGTTATCAGTCTATGCTCGTTCTTCGGAGAAATCCTGCGAACATGCTTTATTCCGCCTAACTAACTGTTTTACTTTCTTTGCCTATTTTAAATCTCTTCTTCAGCTAACCTAAAACGTGATAAACTACTATTTTTACATCAATCGCTTTCGCCCGCTGGTCTCAATCCATTTTTCTAACTCTTTTTGTATATGCATATAAAAAATCTCTTATCCGTCATGCAAACACAGAGCAAACGACTTTCAAGATAAGAATGTATAATCGTAGTAATGTCTCACTTCGAGCATAAAGCAATCTTGTAGCGACTAGCATTGATGACCGAATTTCTATTGGTATTTTATTACAGATCTTATATACAGACTGTACAACTAATTATATCACACACGCCAGCAGTATGTTCTACATCGAAACATAAATTGAAAAGTTTTTTTTTTCAAAATTTTACTAAAGTTTATAACTTTCAAGTTAAAACTATCATCTTTTTGAAGTTTACGTCCGATTGTTAAATCCAACGATAAGTACTCTCTAAATCTGAATTAGTAAAATTTAACTTATTTAATCAGTACTAAGTATTTCAACTGATGAATCAGTTTTTTTCAAATGTAATTGATGGAAAAAGTGAAATGCATTGAAACAGTTTCACTATACTTCAAAATCGCACTATGTATATGTTGTGTTTCACGCGTATTTTATTTTCTCATATAATCACTATTCATATAAGTATGAAGTTACAGTTGTCATGAATATAAATGAATAAATAATATATTTCTTGTATTTAATTCATTTGTCCATTGTTTATTGTTCATTTACATACAAAATGTTTAAGAACTTTATAATTGCTACTTTCGATAGTGCGGTTTGTCAGTAACTGAATTCTAGCTACAGCAAGAAGAATTTAACTGATAATGAGTTATATTTTACTAACTAAAATTTATAGACTAGACTTTAAATTCGTATATGGTAGTGCATATTTTTGAAGATGACTTTTCGACTTCTTTTTTTAGGTAAAATATACCATTGCTTTACGTATAGCATAAGTGGTATAACACTGTGGTGTTCAAAAAATCGCCAAGTTTGAAAAGTACAATCTGCTTTCATTTTGGAAAAAAAGAAAATGAGTGAAAAAAGTGAATCCAATCGGATAAAACCTTGCACCCCCTCATTAAGGGTTGATCTCTAAATATCTTTGTTGCTTTCGTGCTAGCATAATAATTTACTTTTTCTTCTAATAATTAAGACTTGTAGTAGACCTAGACCTATAGATATTTTCTATACGAATTCGCCGGTACCTTGCAAATTGTTTTTTATTATTTTATTTATTGTTATTATTATGTGTGTTTCAAGATGAATAAAAAGAACTAAATAAGCAGGAAACCAGTTCATATTGTACTAATGAATTCCTATCAAAAATATTTATAAGTCTAGCTACAGTTAAATTCTTATTATCAGAAGAGAAAGTAAATCATCCAGAAAGAAATTTATCCAAAATTTTTGAATATAAAATTATGCAAACCATTATATTTTAAATAATAAATTATGCTGATATTGTTGTGAACATTTCTTTTGTATGCACGAAAACGACGAAGTTAGTAGAAGTTCAAACTTTGATCTCGATTAAGGAGTGCAAGACTTCATCCGATTGGATAACAATTTTTCAGGTATTTTTTTTTAAAGGAACGCGTATTTCCGCAAGCACAATGTATTTTTTAAAATTGTTGATTTTTGTACAGGCCTAGTGGAACACTGTATATACGTGGAAGCAGGATGTGAAAATCTACTAAGTAGAATTTTTTTGTTGTTGCAAAATTTGTAATATAAATACGATAATACTATACAAATAATTGATAATTTCGCGAATGAAATTCTGTCTTTCTAGCGAGGGTGAATGCTATCCTTGCGTGAAAAGCTGCACAATACTGTATGCTGGTAGAAAAACTTCATTTATGTTGCTGACTTTGCGATTTAGACAATTACTACGAATTGAAGCTGCGTTTATTTTTCGCCATGAAATTATCAAATAAACAGGTAAAATTCATATCTTTTCAGTCATTTAACTACCAAGTGTATCATACGTATATAATGGATCTTCATTTCGAACATTGAAAAAAATATCCATAAAGAAAAATTTACGATTTGAGTACATATTTGTAGTGCTCATCATCTTCTACTTTCGGAAATTGTGCTAGCAGGCATATTAATTGTGGCTCTATCTACTGTCAAAATTATGAAACCGCAGAAGAGATACCTTTTTAAAATGTCGTATCGTTCAAGAACTTTCTTCGGCTGACTAGTTTTACGAGAAAGAAAGTTGAAAACGAATTTGTCGCCTGCTTTCAAGTCTACACTTCGTGGGATTGAGACTGGGAACTCTTTGGTATTACTTTCCGTAGAAACGATATAAAGAAATGAGGTTCGTCGTATTCGCACGAAATCGAACTCCCTAAAATACCCGTTCGAAGGGTACTGCCTCTATACTTCTATAAGTCCTATATATATATATTTTGAGCACTGTCTTTAATTACGATCACAACGAGATCGAAACCACTTAGGTACATTGTAACGATGCCCAGATATTGCTACGGGATCGTCCATATATTACGTAAGACGTTTTTCTTTTGTTTAAATAAAGACGAGAATAAAATTGCTGTGAAGTTGAGAAAGACACAACGATATAAACAAAAGAAAAACGTCTTACGTAATATATGGACGATCCCTACTGATAGATCCGACCACATAATTAAAATAATGACGCGGATATTCGTTATGGCACTAAAGATGTGGCTACGCGTACCACTATTGACAGAGATTGAGCGAGCTGTCAAAGGGGGACCAATCCGTGTCAACAGTGGTACGAATGGCCACATTTTTTTCATACCATTAGTAGTACAAACAGACACAGCGTTAAAATAAATAGTGATACTCGGGTAAATTATGGTGACAATGAAGTATTTCCCGCAGGGCTAATCCGAACCACATTTCTAAGATCGCGTTTGGAATTATGTCAATTTTCTGCTCAATATTACACATTATGATTAGATATGAAATCAATCATTTTCAAGTTTTTTTTCAGGTGTTATTGGCTTCTTTCACTAGTGTGATTCACTTTATGTAAGTACGTGGTTCTATAACTTTACTTGCAAATAATTGTTTCTTTTTAAACCAGATTGTAACTGATTTCAATAACACATACAGATTATACAAAACTAATTACCCAGGAAACACCAGCTTTACTATTTTTTTGTAACTGAAGAAAGTTAGTGATAATTAAATAGTCTGAACTGCAACTTAATGTTACATTTGTGTACGTCTTCACTTTAATTTGAGTTTATTTTGAAAACAAATTTGTTAGGATTAAAAAAAATTTTAATCGAAGAAAAAAAAATCCCTACATTTGTCTAAGCACAGGTGCAAATACTTCCATGCAGAATAAATAATGACTCAAATGAAAAAGGAGAAAAAAGGTGACCTATAAATTTCATTCCTTTTTTTCTCTCATCTTTCCTTGTTTTGTCTCCCTAATTCTTGAAATAAAAATATGACAAAATTTCTGCGTTCATATAATAATCTTATTAAGGCAAAAATAAAAAATAAAAATGCATCTACTTATCAAAACTCATGAGGAATCCAAGAAGCCCTCAACATGAGTATTGTCAGTAGACTAATTTCTATCTGGTCAATATCTATATTAGGAGACTGATTCATAGCCAAGTGGAATGAAAGCGAAATAGTTTTTTTGTCATCTGCTACAGATGGAATTGCGCATAAGTGTGCTTAAATTTCTATTACTTTATAGGAAAATAACGGGGTACCTGGGTAGTCGTTGTATATAATGTTATATTTTGTGTTCGAAAAATAAATGGAAACATATAGAGGTTTTGTGTTTGACACTTAAGCACCGTCAACGTCAGAAAACTGATAGAATAGTATATTATGCTACGAGGGAGGGAAGCAGGAGATTTTAATTGAGTGTGAAGTTTTCTGTCCGAGCGAAGCGACGGCATTAACCACATACGAAGAAAATTGGCTTCCTCCCATGTATCATATGATTCTTGTTTCCCGATTTCGGGAAACTGGTGATATTCGCACTCGTCGTGCAATAGCGGGTGCGAATCGACTATTTTCAATCAGTGACGGGTGCGATTGTTTAGATGGCCACGCATGCGTGGTGCTTCTTCATTACATCCTCCGGGAGTTCCATTACTTACGGTGGGAGTGGTGAAGAAACATTAAGCATGTGGGGTTTTCAGGCAAAAACATTTAGATGAGTCCAAACGCAACCTCAGTAATTTTTTTACGTTATGAAAGAATATTATTGTTCAGAAAAAAGTACCGGAAGTTCATATTAACTCAGGTAGGAATCATAAGAAGCTTTCGAATTCCATAAATGTATATTATATGGATATGTCAGCTCTATGCGACTGAATTGTTATGTTACGCCCAAAAAAAACCCTTTTCGAGGGAATGCGAAAATCAGTCGTCGTGAAGTCAATTTTTGTAAAGTCAATTTTGTTGTAGTCTCTCTATCATGGGCATTGTCTTCGTTGTGTTTCGAGACATTTCGGTGCTCTGTTAAGGAAAAAATTCAGGGTTGAGGGAAATGCGAGGATTCGCGTCCTGGTTCCTCGTCCCTGGATAAAAATGTACAAAAGCGCGAGGCTCTTCGTCGTGGGTGACGACATTTTCTAATAAGAGGTACAGTCGGTTCGTTCCTAGTCAGTGCCTAGTGGCATGTTCTGTGTAAAGCCCAAGGATAACCTTATTTCCTGTTAATGCCCGACGTATGGATTGTGAGTATGGCAGCGCCATGGATTTGAAATCGCGTGCAATTTCGATTATCCGTTACCGACGGCGCATATCGGTCCCTACGAAAGAGAATTCGCAGGTGCTCGGGGAACACAACAAGTATTAGACTACTTATTGGGCCCCGCAATACTATTGCTAGCAGTAGTACGAGGTTGAGAGACCCAGTTTGCAGGAAAATGGCGCCCTGTGGCGGTTGTACACACTTCCGGTACTGATGACGTCCTTCGTCTCGCACCGTAGGCCCGTGAAACCATCTGCGCATCTGTAACATAAATATCCGTTGATCATTAGCGACTATAGCCATTAAATTGATTAAATCTGAAAATTTAACCCTAAGGTAGCATTACGACATGAATATATTCAGAAATGTACTGTCAAATGTGACAGCTGATTGGTTGACTCTTTAAGGTCTTGCAAGGTCTTGCTCGACCACCTAATTTATTTACGTGCAGCATAATACAAATGCCGTAGTTAAATATTCAAACTTCAGGTGAAAAATCAGTCACGAGGACAGAAAGTGAAAAAAATTCGCATATTTGAGAATCAAAACCCAATCTGAAAATCACAAATCAACTGTCAGTATACAGGTATAAATAATTTTTTTTTTTTATATTTTGTCACTTGATTTTTGATTTTTAGATTGGGGTTTGATTCTCAATGCTGCGAATTTCATCTCATTCTGTCCTCGCGACTGATTTTTTAAACTAAGCTTTGATTATTTATTAGGCATAATTATGCCTGATCAAAACAGGCTCCAACATTCCAACCATAGTTAGAATGACAAGGTTCAGTTGAGTAAAAACAACAAGTAAAATACGTCGCTTTAACCAAAATACTTATCTATTTTGACAAGCCAAAATAGTTTCCATAAGTACAAATAAAATTGTCGACCCATTGAACTGAGTTCAAAATTTTAATAATCCTACAGTGTATCATATACATATATTTCATATTATTTTGTATGCATGTACGTGTTCCAAAACTCAGAATAGTACATTGTGTATCAAGGGCGTAAAGGAGGCTATTTTCACGAGTGTGAACTTATCGCCCGAGCGAAGCGAGGGTGACAATCACACGAGGCAAAATAGCCGTACGCCCTTGATACACACTATACTTTTTGTCCTACCCTCCTTGAAAACAAGCATGTGAATTTTTCAGCATAAGCCGCAGGCGAATGATGCAATCACACGCCTAAAGGCGCACGTGTATCACACGCTATTTTTTGCAACGCCCGTCGGAAAAAGTTGTTAGGAGGTGTTAACGAATAATACTAATTTTATATTGCATAAAGTGGAGTTTTTGAAAAATAATGAAAAAAAAATTTGAAAAAAAAAATGTTTGAAAAAAAATGTTTGAAAAAAAATGTTCTGAAAAAAATGGTGTGAAAAAATGTTGTGTAAAAAAATTTTTGGAAAAAAATTTTGTGGAAAAAATTGCTGGAAAAAAAAATTTGGTGAAAAAAAAAATTTGTGAAAAAAATTGTTGAAAAAAAAATTTTGTGAAAAAAAAATGTTTGAAAAAAAAAATTTGTTGGAAAAAAAATTATTAAAAAAAAAATTGCCGTTTATGCTCTGTTGCCCC